>JAQFVV010006372.1:977939-1050439 GCA_028023455.1 Epiperipatus broadwayi | reverse complement strand
TTTGGTAATTTTAAATAATATTATATTTATTTATTGTTTAAAATATTAGTAACATAAAATGTTTGTCATGTAATTTTTTATTTTTATTTTGTAACATTTTTATTTAGGTACCTGTTTTTTAATTTATTCTAACATTAATTTAGTCATATATTTAATGTTTTATTTGTTTTAATTTTTAAATTTTGTTCATGTAATTATACAGTTAATTTTAATATTTACCAAATTTTACATGATTTATTTTCTGCTATACTTTTTTGCCTTTCTCTTGGTGAAATGTAAAATCTGTAACAATTTATAAGGATTTCTAAAATTGTTTTGATTTTAATATTTTCTAATTAGAGATAATATTATTTGTATTCACTGCTCAAAAATGAATAACATAAAATAATTTTTCTAACTTTTCATGAAAGTTCCATTTAAACATGATTTTTTATCAATTTTTATGTTAGTTTAATTATGTTTTTAACATTTTATTTTTATCTTAGTTATATTCATGTTATGGAAAGATTAATTTTAATATTTTCTAAACTGCAAATGTTTTTTTTCATTCATATGTTAGTTTAGGCATGCATTCCACCATGATATTTCACTTTTTTTTTGCATTTAATAAAATAAGCATAATGTTTTGATTTTGATATTAAATAATTACACAAAATATATTTATTTACTATCCAAAAATTAACAACATAATATAGAATTGAACAAAAATATTGATAATCACAATAAATATTTATACGTTTTAAATATCGTGGACTTACTATAATGCTATTGCATAGTTGCAAAATCAATGGATATAAAATTATTTTAATTTTAGTATTTGTTAATTGCAGCTATACTTATTTTGTTTTTTTAATTATCAATAAAATTTGAAAATTTTTATTTTACCTTGACAAAATGTCTGATACTTTTGATGAATTATTTACAGCTTGTCTGGATGTAATTTGTTGGCTTCCCTTAGGGTCAAAATGTCAAAGAATGTCTACTGAAATGGTTCCATATATATGTAAATATTTATCTATCAAACTATATATCTATATAATCTAATCATAGGTCTAATTATCCCACCTATCTATCAATCAGTCTATTAATATATTAATCTATATGTTGGTCACTTTATTAATCTACTTCTCTGTGTATATCAATCTGTCTGCATGATTGTTTGGTTGTATGCATTTTCAATCTACTCATTCATCCATCCATTTATCTATCTGTTTGTCCTTACATCTAACTATCTGAAAATATGTTTGTCTTTTATTTATCCATCCATTTATTTCTTTATTTATCCATCTACTTGTCTAGCTATTTATATCAGAATGAGTTAAAGAACTTCCTTATTTTGTGTTGTAGCTATGAGTTCAACAAAGAATATAAAAATATAATCTGGAGATAATTTATTTTAAAGAATGAAAATCATTATGATTACCCACAAATAATAATGCCTTGGTTTATTGCAGTGATCAAATAATGGATTCAAGAACTACTGACTTCTGGTATTTGAATATAATTTAATAACCCAGAAATAAACTATTTGATTGTCTTCTAAATATGCAAGTAACATAACATAATGTAAAAATATTATTATATATTTTTATAAGTTGGAATTTTTTATTTTAAATTGTTTTCTAGCATGTTTTGAATTTACAACAATGTGACAGATTAACTACAAATACATTTAACAATTATAATTTAAGAATGATTATGACAACATGATTTTTTTATGGTAAATATATTCCTTTTTTTTAAAAAAAAAAACTTTGCCATTTACTATTTATATATTGTTTAAAATGTAATGGCTAAAAGAAAATTCGTTAGAAAAATGATCATTAATACAAAAATGACAGACAATAGACAATTACGACTACCTAATAAAGGTGAACCTAAATGCAATGCATACCAACTGGTTTCTTCATTACAAAAGAGGTATAAGAAACATAGATCCCACTTGTCTAAACTGCTTAACACATGAAGAAACATTTGAACAGATTATGCTTTCTTGCACGGGATTGGGAAGGATTAAACTCATAATATCACAAAATAGTATTATTGATTACTATAAAATTCTATCAATCAAAGAGTATTAAGGAAAAAGACCTCCCCACCATTAGTATAGCAATCTTTATTACATATTTCATCTGGGTGACAAGATGTAAATTGAAGTTTAGCATTCCCCAGCTGAAAGCAAGCTCTTTCTTTTTTAGAACACTTTCAAAATTCCAAAAAAAAGACAAAATGCTCTCCTCAAAGTATTTACATGAACATACATGAAAAGTGTTCACAATGACCCAAATCCTAATGATTGGTAAACTATATAACAAATTAGAGAAACACTGAAATATCTGATTAATATTTAAACATAAATTCAAACGTCCTCAACACATACCAATTTATCTCTGACCGATGATCTGACTAAACAAACATATCAGATCTCGCCTCAATCTATACAAACTTTTGGAGAACTTATAGCATTATAAACATTTATAACTATCACAGAACATTTTTGTATATACCTATTATCAGTAAATATAATTAAAAAAAAGGATAATTAGGATAGCTGATGATCACGTGACGTTGTTTGATAATCTTGTATTTAATCAGTCTTCACTAAAAAAAAATAACGTGCATAAAAACGCTAAGCATATATTTTTTTTTACTAATTTTTTTAATTGTTCCATGTTTTCTTTTTTCTTTTTCAAAAATAATACATTTACATTTTTAATAGCATTTATTTAACAACATTTATTAATATTTAACAATTTCTTTGGTAATGAAAACAATTCATATTTAGATTTTTTTAAAAATAAATAATATGTGGGTTTAGAGTAATTATCCTGTTGAGACTGATAAATTAATGAAGTTATTGTTGTGTTTAAAATAAATGATTACTAAAAAAAGATATTGCAGATTAGTTTATCAATGGATTTCATTAAATATTAATTCAGTTTTTGCCGCAGAAAAACACGCATATGCATATTAAGTATACAAAAGCACAAAACAATATTTATTTATTTTTTTACACTGGATTGACCAATTCATCAATGTGAAGAGACTATTTTATTCCCAGATTACTATTTAAAAATGAATTGTAAAACATTATAGACATAAAAGTGTATTGGAGTTTACTCTAATATTCCATTAAAAACAACAACAACAACAACAACAAAATTATTTCATTATCATTTTAAAAACAAAATCTCTTATGGCAGTTTATTATAAATTTTTTTAAATTGATGATCAGCAGACTGGTTATTTTATTCTAATTCTATTATTCATAAGCTAGCTATAGTGTAATTTAAACCCATCATTAATATTATTATGACAATGATTTAAATATTATTAATGATCAATGAGTGAAAGGTTGGCATTCTTTAAAATTTTCTAGAGAAATTAATTTTTTTTATCACAACAAAGTTTAACTCTTAAGTAAGCAGTAATTTGCCTGAAAACGTTGACTTGACCATGCATAATATCATTGATGTTCTAGCATTAATGTTCTCATTACTTTCTTCAATATATATATATATATAGTAAGAGTCAATGAAGTATGAATGCCAATTTTTCCAATATCAACAACAACTTCATTTAGGCACCATTTAAAGCCGGTAAATATTCACATATATGCATCTGTACTATTAAAATTTCTCAGGGATTAAACTCAGGAGAACATATAAATATGGGCGGCTAACCTTTTATAGCTTATGTGTCAATTTTTAATTTTTTAGTTGAGCTGCACCATATCCATTTTTAGTTTTTTTGAAATATGATATGGTCATATTTAACAGTTACCCATAAAATGCTTTATTTTATATATACATATATATATATATATACTTTTATATATGTATATATTACCATATATATATATATATATATATATATATATATATGGTAATATAGACACTTTTAGCAGTTTTAAATAAAAGGATTTTATATAAAGACAAGATAAACAGTAATTATTTAATAAAACTCTTGAAATTGCTTTGCTTTTTACTAAGCTTGTAGTATTTAGTTAAATCAATTACAGAAAGTGCCAAACAGTTTTTCAAATTTGAATCAGTCATTTATTCATTGAGAATCATTTTCGCGGATAAAAATCCTTACTCTCATCTGTTTGTTCATCGAAAATGACATATATAATTCAACAAATTTTCTTAGATCTGGAAAATGTTCACATTGTAATGAGTGCCAGAAATTAATTATGTCAGAAATTTCTGGAAGTGATGGGAATTCTTTAAATTTCATTTTCAATAAAAAATTAGTTTTGAGATGAGATCAATAAGTTTCATATGTATGTTACTAGGCATTGTTACACTTTATTTTTTATTTATATGTTAGACTATATCCATCATCTAATATTAAGTATTGAATGACTTTAGAAGAATTCAACCTTATTTAAATATTCCAATTATATTTAACTGTTATTAATAGCACACAGATTAATACATGCACAGTGTTTCAAGAGATATTATTCTCTCTTCTTCGTCACGTGTTTCTGGCCTGACAAATGAGAGTACTAGCAAGGAAATCAAAACAGAACCCTTAAATCCTAGAATATTGAATTTTAAGGTAATACTCTAACCAACTGAGCCATCCTGCCAAAGACAACAATCAGTAGACATTTCATATATTTATCTATGAGGTTCTTCCTTATTTCTCCACTTTTTTAGAGCTGAATTGATTAGTGATTACATTATGTGCAGTCACATTAGGTTGAGTTATGAAGTTATTCATTATTGTCATGTGAGCAGCTTCTTTGAATTTTTTTTGTTGTACCTTTTCCTCTCTATCCAATATTTTTGTATTTTCTCAATTAAACATATGTTCATTGGTACATACATGGTTAGCTACTCTAAACACATCAGTTTCTATCTTCTAGGCATCTATTTATACTTTTGCAATTGAATTTAATGGGGTAACTGGTCTCATTCAGTAAACATTTTTCCATATTCACATGGTATTTAATAGATGCAGTTCTTGTTATTCAGCATTTCAAGTTTAAGTTTTGTAGATGTTATGTTTCCTCATAATGTGGATTGACTCTGTAAAGCCATTCTGATGTTGTACTGATTTCAGATTTTCCTTAATTTCTCCACTATTTTTGGTATGTATGCATACAGTACAGTAGTAATAATTGTTTTTTCTTTTGATTGTTTTTTTGTTGTCTAATTAAGGTTTTTTTAAAAACAGATGACAAATAATCATTTTTTATAATAGTTTGTTCTATATAAATCTAATCATTTCTCAAATCACTGGTTTCTGAACAAACTTTTTTGTTCTGTTTCAAAGCAATAGTGTAATTCCATGTTCTGTAATTATAGTATGATTAAATGTATAGGCTAAGTATTTTTCTGTTTTTGTGGGTTTTCTATAAACTGTAGTTTTGATTTTGCCATGAATGAGTCATGTCACAAGAACATCTAAGAATGCCAATTTTTGTTATTGATCTGATTCTATTGTAAATTTAATTGAAGGGGATATGTTGTTGATGTGTTTCTAAAAAGTTAGAAATTCACCATGTGGGCATAAAGTAAATGTATCATCAATGTAGCAAAGCCAAACTTTACATAAATATGGAGTAGTCTTAGTAGCTGTGGTTTTAAGTTCTTCCATGTAAATATTGCTAATCAGGGGTGGCAATGGTGAGCCCATAAAAATTCCTTGATTTTGGTCAAAGAATTCTGTGTTGTCTTGAAAGTAGGGTGTTATTATGCAGAATGTTAATAGTATTATTATACTATCAAAAGGAAGAGTTGTTCTGGTTTGTAAGCTGTTATCACCATTTAACCTTTTTCTTACAGTAGACAATGCTTCTTCACATGGTTCATTTGTTAATAACATTTTCACATCAATGCTTATCAGTACATAACTTTTTTCAATTTTCATATTCTTGATTAATTCTACAAAGTAACTAGAATTCCTGATAAAGGACTAAGAAATTTGAGAAGAAATCCTGACACATTTTAGCAAGATGAATTTCTAGAGCTAACAACAAGTTTTAATAGTACATGATCCTTATAAATTTTAGGTAAACCATAAAGGTGAGGATTTTTTCTGAAATGTGACATTAATTTACCTTTTTCTGAATCATTGAAATATTTGTGATGATTTCTGAGTAATGCTTGTAACTTTGTTTCTGTATTCAATATTGGATTTGTTGTCATTTTGCTTTTTTTTAATCACTGAAGTACCTGTGATGCTTTCTGAATAATGCTTGTAAGTTTGTTTCTGTACTCAGTATTGGATTTTTTGCCACTTTTCTGTATTGACATGCTGAAAGGAGTTTTTGTATTTTATTGTCATAATTAGTTGTATCCATTACAACTGTTGCATTGCCTTTGTCAGCAGGAAGAGTGGTTGTAGATTTACTTACTTTGAGAGATTTAATTGCTATCCTCTCATCATAGGATACATTTGACATCATTTTTTATTGTTTCCAAAGTATTCTTTTTATTCTTCAGTGTAATTATACTGCTTCTTCTAAAGAGAATTTTTGAGTGCCTTTCTCAGTGGCTGCCATTATATCTAATGAAGGGATATTAGATGATGAAATGGCAAAGTTTAATCTTTTTTCAAGAACAAAAATTTTAACATCTGTTTGATGTTTAGAACTTAGATTTTTAAAAGATGAAACTGGTATATTGCTTATTACATGATGGTGTTTAATTTTCCCATGTAGGTTTGCAAGTTTTTTCTTTTGGTATTGTGTTATTTTTCCATGTAATGTAAAATATGATTTTTATTGCTTGAAAAACTCTAAAGAATTCTTCATCAGTATATTTATTTTTCACAAAACATTCTATATTATTAATGGAATGCAATATTTGATACCCGGAAAACCTTACCACACAAAATACTTCCAAAAAAATGAAAAAATGGCTATGAATTCACTATTGTTATTACTGATTAGCAATATTTACATGGAAAACCTGAAATACCAACCATAAAGACTATCCCATATCCATCTAAAGTTTGCTTTCTTTATGTTGATAATACATTTGTTGTATGGCCACATTTGGTGAAGCACTTCTCAAAACTTTCTGAAAACACATTAACAACATAGCCCCTTCAATTGAAGTCACTATAACAAAAATTGGCATTATTAGATGTTTTTGTGACAAGACTCCTCATGGAAAAGCCAAAACTACAGTTTATAGAAAACCCACACATACAGGAAAATACTTAGCTTATTCATTCAATCATACCAGTAACACAAAATACAGACATATACTATCACTATGAAATAGAGAAAAAGAAGTTTGTTCAGAAACCAGTAATTTGAAAAAGAAAAAATCTAAATAAAACAAACCCTTATGGAAAATAATTATTTGTTAGCTGTTATTAAGAAAACCTTAAATAGTCAACAAAAAAAACAATCAAAAGAAAAAAAACAATTATTCATACTGTAGTTTACTCATATATACCAAAAAATCAGACAAATTAAGAAAAATTCACAATCAGTATAACATTAGGGCATCTATTGAGAGCTATACCATCCTATAATGAATTCTAACATCTAAGAAGTCTAAACTTGAAATGCTAAAAAGCAAAAACTGCATCTATGAAATACTATGTGAATGTAGAAGAACATATTGGTTAGACCAGTCCATTGAAAAGCACTTTCAAGAACACAAACTGATGATTAGAAGAAAGAAAACTAATGGGTCTAAGGTAGCAGACTATATATGTACCAATGAACATGTGTTCAATAGGGAAAATACACAAATATTGGATAAAGTGAGGAAGATGCATAGAAGAAAATTCAAAGAAGCTGTTCACATGACAATGAAAAATAATTCCATGAGTTAAACTAATGTGCCTATACATGATGTAGGAAAACCACTAATCAACTTTACACCTAGGAATTTTTAGATAAGCATATGAAATTTCTACTGATTATTGCCTTTAGCAGGATGCTCAGTTGGTTAGAGCATTATCTCAAAATTTAATATTCAAGAATCTAAGAGTCTCAATTCAATTAACATGATATTACTGTCACTGGTCAGGCCAGCAACATGCAAAGGAGGGAGGAAAATAATATCTCATGAAATGTTGTGCATTTACTAACATGTGTGCTATTACCAGTAGGTATCAAATTGGAATATTTAGATAAAGTTAAATTTTTCTCAAGACATGCAATACTTAATATTAGATGATGAAAATAGGCCAATAAATAAATACATCCAAGTATGAAGTTTTTTTTTGAGGAAAAAATTTCTAAAATAACTGTTAAAGAATTCTTGAAATTATCTATTTCTCAGTATATTCTGTAATTGCTATTACTTTCAACAGATTCATTATGTTCTTTTAAATGTGGAAATTGACAAATTCCCATTTTGTAACTGGGAAATGAACAGTTTTAATTTCATTTTAAATGCACTGCTGATATTTATTAAATTAGGAAACAATTTATTCTTGCTCTGCAGTTTCAAATATAAATTGGTGAGGTGACTGATAACATAAACTAAACATGCTAAATTAAATAGGCATTTCTTATCATATAAAGGTGCATTTTCTTCATTCAGCTCATTTATGATCACTTTCTATTTTCAGTTTCCAAAATATACTGAAAGCTTGAATTCTACAAAGCTACATCTTATGATAAAGTATGAAATCACCATATTTCATATCTAACATTTTACCACACTCTCTGAATTTTCTCCTGATTAAATCACTTGCTCAATTTTATTCATACACTTTACAACTGGTATAAAAACATGCTTTAATTTTGAATTTTTCAACACAGAGATCCTTCATGATATATTGGTAGAGAACAACCTAAATATCTTTCCAGTAAAATTAGTTCTAGAAATTTTACTTCCCATTGATGATGAATCTAGACATGATTTTACTTTTTCAAATATGTCTGATCCTCTGGTTTTGACTCAAGACTGATAAGTTCTTCAAAGTTATTAAAATTATTACCAATTCCTCTTATAAAAATGCTTATTAGAAGATTCATCCATGACTAAAAAAATAAAAGCACAAGCATAAATATGGTCTTTCAATTGCTCAGTAGCATCATGGGAAAATTCTTCTATGCATCTTGTAGCTATTTTGTTGGCAGAGCAATTTTATTTACTTTTTTTAAGATTCTTATTAGCAAGCCATTTTACAAAATTTTATTGAGAGAGGTATTAACAACTTTCCAACAGGTTTTTAGTAAATGCAAAGGAAATTTCATAAGATGCTTTCAGCATTGCCACACTTTCACAACTTCAGTTTACAAATATATTTTGTATCTTTTTTGTTTTTTCTTAAGCCCCGTATTCTTTCTGTAACTCATATCCAGCAAATAACTTGTTTTTTCTAATTCAGTTTAATGTTTTCTGTAGTGAATGCTGAGATCATGATTTCTATTATCTGAGAGAGTGGTTTCACAAACAATTCACAGCAGTTTGTATACAGGACCTGCAATAAATAAGAATATAATTTCCCACAGTTCATTAAACTGGCACTTACTATCACCTTCTGCTTTTCTTCTGCCCAAATTCTTTTGCAAAGTAATGAGTAACTAATTGTGAAAAAATATTTCATAAAATAAAGATTATTATTAAATAATTTATTTTAAATGTTTTATCATTTTAAACTTTATGAACGTTCAAAAACAGTCCTTCAATTTTAACATAATATTCCTGTTTTCATGACAGTTCTATATATTTAAAATCATCTACATATATTTTTCATAGATAGTTTTTGTTTATCTCTTGTAATATATTAAATCTGATGAAATATGGGATTGCTTTTTGCCATATAAACTGTCGATCAGCTAGCAATCACACACACAACTCAAATATTCTCACTACAAAAGCATTGCTGATGATCAGTTAAATTTTAATTGCCTTTATATTAATGTTCTATGTCTGTGTTTCTGTCAATATATACAATTTTTTTAATTAACACTGAAATAAAAATTTGATTTTCTTTACTACACTCCCCAGAAAAACTCCTTAACAATTGAGCCAAAGGAAATATTATGCTTGTTGAATAAAATTTTCTTAATATTGAGTTTGTTATAAAATTAATTAAAAAAAATTTATCTGAAAGAAACATTACATTTGTAGAATAAATTTTTTTCAATATTTAATTTAAAGCTAATACACAAATATTTTTATATAGTAGATGATCACATGATATTTGAATTTGGAATTCATTTGAGAGGACATAATTTTTGTTTTCATATCTTATTATTAAATTATAATTTTTGTCAGATTTTTTTGTAATTTTAACCACTTTTTAAAGGAATATGTAAATATAAGTAAAAAGTCAAAATAAAATATAAAAAAACTATTTTTAAATATTGCTTTTATGTAAATAGTCAACCAAAACATACAAAATAATACGATAATCCCCTCTTGGTTAATTTGCCATTCTCAGAAAATATCATAGATCTTAAGAATCTAGACTTGTTATAAAACAATTGGAAATTGCAGGAATATTGTCATTTCATAAAAGCATTTGAGGCTCAAATAAATCATAAAAATAGAAAAGGACTCAAATGATTTTATGAAAAGAAAATATTTCTGTAATTTTCAATTGTTTTATCACATGTCTAGATTCTTAAGATCTCTAATATTTTGCAAGAATGGTAAATTAGCTTAAAGGGGATTATTTTATTTTGTACTTTTTAGTCAGTTATTTACATAAAAGCATTATTTAAAAAAGTTTTTTTTTACATCTTATTTAGAATACATCTGCTATATGTAAATAAAAAAGAAATATATTGTATAAAAACAGCAACAATGTAAAACACACACATGCAAATACAGTGAATAATTACAGGTGTCATTAGAAATTATGGATTAAGCAAGAACTTGACATATGCATTCAAAATGAAAAAAAGAAATTTACAGAACTATATTAAGCCTTCATGAAAACAGAAATCTTATCTTAAACTTAGAAAACAGTTAATAAAAACATATAAGTTTAAAATATAGAATTGTTCACACACATTGAATCAGTACTCCATCTAATGGAAATTTTATAATTTTTCTCTGAAATTCAATGTGTCACTCCTAATCACACAATGAGTATTTTTGATGGCTGTGCCATAGATTAATCATCCCTGATATAAAACATTCATGATGCAGATTTATCTTGGCATGTTTAGAAAAATATTTTGTAATTGAAAGAAATCAGTAATTGTGAGCAACTTATTCCACTCAATCATAAAGTTATAATGGAGAAGTATTTAATTTATTAAATCATGAATCTCTTTACTTGGAACAGGAACACAATGAAGTAAATAATTTCAACAATATAGCAATATTTATTAACATATTGAAATAATAACATAATAACAATATTAATTATTAATGGATAAAGATCCTTCCTTCAATTACTAATTATCATTTGGAAAATAAAACACAAAGAACCTGTGCATACAATTTATTTAATGACAAAATTCTACAGATTTAAGTACATTGTTAATTTCATGTAATTATTACTTGATTTTTGATTCTTAATTAATTTTATGATGTGTAAGAAAAAATTATTGGTCTGTACAATATGAAATATAAACTAAGCTATTAATCAGAATGCAATTTTATTATATAGTGTTATAAGCATATGGATAGCAGTTAACTTTGTTACTAAACATTTTGTAAATGGGTTACTTATATTTTCTATTTCAAGTTTACAATATAAATATGATACAACTATCAAAGACAATGGATATTAAATATATAATATCATTTAACAAAGTAAATTCTAAATAATAGGGGGATTGCATCATTTCATCTAATCACAGCATTTTAACAAATTTCACACGATTTACTGAATATTTTTATATTATCCAAAGTAAATTAAAAATCCGAAAAAATGTTTCTTCATCTAACTATTTCCTGATAAATTTATAAAAGTCAGGTCTATGCACTGGCTATTTGGATGTTTTTAGACAGCAAGGGTTGCCATTTCTTTTTAACATTGTATAAATATCTTAGCCAACTACATATTTAAATGTGGGACATTGGTGGTATTCTGTTATCCACTATGTCTTCAAATTATTATTTATTACTATTATATCTAGGACAAAACTAAAACAAAACATCTAGTTACTGTCATGACACAACATGCAACTTAACTTTACCCTGGGCTTGTAAAACCTCCAATAAATTTATTATATTAAAACGTATTCAATTATTTACTCTTTTATTTTTCTCATGGGCCTTTCATTCCTCTATTAAATGTATTCATTGAAAAAACTAATTTATTTAAGCATTATACTGTAAATTAATCATTCATAATGTTTTAATATTAATTTAAGGGTTTGACTTATTATATTAATATAATCTCATGTGTATCTAGTATTTATATTTGTACATGAATGAGTAATTTAAAATTATATTATTAATAAAATCTATCTTTAAACTCTGGTGGTTTTTATAGTATATTTAAAGAAACAATATGTTTTTTAAAGATATTAAACTGACGAACTTTCCTTCTTTGGTTTGATCTGTTCTACATAAATTATTAATATTAATATGATATTCAATGCATATTTGAATTATAATAGGATATAACAAAAATAAATTTTTAGTTGTTATAATAACAAGTCATGTTTAGTGTATATTAAAAATAATTTAACAAAAAATATTTTATAAGAAACTTTTATCAGTGAATAACATTTCAAATTACTTAACTTTAAATCATCCATGAATTTTCAATGAGTAACACTTTGTATAAGATAGACATTTTTTTTTAAGAATAAAATAATTTTCAGGACAATCTGACATAAGTTTAAAATGTTAAGTTTTACATTTTATATCTGTCCAATATTTATATTATAAATATGTCTAAAATGTTTTTAAAATAAAAAAAAATGTACATGAGTAAAATATTATTTAAGTCAAATGTTTTATTTGTTATTAGTGTAAAATAATTTATTAAATTCTTATATAAATTGTTAAATTTTAGTTTTTTAAATATGATTATATTATAAGCACCCATATAAAATACATTAGTGTACACATATATTTAACTGTTGACTAGGTATGTTTTGCATTGTGTATGTATTACTTAATTTGTTTAAAATTCTAGTAATATTTCCCTGCAGTATTCAATTTTACCCAAATTAATTATTAATTGAACTGTAATGTAAATACATCTCTTTTAAGTCTTTATTGTCCAGTTGTGCAAACATAATATGTTTTTCTCTTACTTTAAATATTAAACATTAATGGCATGAATTCTTTTAAATTTTGGAATTATTTATTATTATTTTGAGTGCAATTAGGTATTTAAAAAGCGATATTCACAAAATGGCAAAGATATCTGAACATTTTAAACAGAGGGGCGTTACTGGATATTTGTAATTGTATAATGGTATTGTATATATATATATATATATATATATATATATATATAATATTAATATCTAATACAGTAATACATTTTATATTATATTATGATAGATAGGTTCTTGTATAGATTTTTAAAAAGATAAACATACATGATTTTTAAAAAAGGTTAGCTTTATATGAAGCTATTTTATAAGCAAAATACATATTTTCAAGCAATTAAATATTAAATCTATTTATATCGCAATACTATATATGCATTTATATTTTAAGAATTTATTTAATATAGGGTATATGATCACAGACTTTCAGATGACCCATCACTCTCCATTCTATCTAATAACACTGATACACTCAAGCACATATATGCTGAACAGATAAATAATCACCAATATATGTATTCATGCTAAACCAGCAATCATCAGTTGGTCCAGATTATCATCTCTCACACATATATGCTATAAGTGCTCAGATATATATTAAGATAGACAATATTCCTACTTTAATGGATAGGCTCCAATCTACTACACACTCCAACTCTTCAACCGTCCATCCAATTGAAAATCTGATGATGAAATGCTCAAAGGCCACTCTGAGGCCGAGATTCTTGCCACACCCATGTTGACCTAAGGTCAATCTGAACCTCACATGTACAGGACATAATCCATTTAATACATATGCAAGGATGGGCAGACATCTCTACAATGTAATAACTGAAACACAGGCTTATTATATACATGTGTCTTCATATGTAATATAGGGTATATTAGATAGAATGGAGAGTGATGGGTCATCTGAAAGTCTGTGCTCATATACCCTATATTACATATATAGATACAGGTATATAATAAGCCTGTGTTTCAGTTATTTAAAGAATTTATTGTAACAATTTTATTATTTTCAGGTAAAATTATTTATAAACGCTTGCAATTTTCTCTTAAAAGAAGTGATTTTGTTTCTCATATAAACTTCTAGAAATATTTTTGCATAAGCTATGGGTTGGAAATTATATGATTCCAACTAAATGATAAACAAAAAGCCACACGTTTCCTATTTTCTGAATAGGCTACTAAAAAGAGCAGAATTACACCATTCGACTACATAAAAAGAATGTCTTGCAGTTGTATGGACTTTTACAAAATTATGTCAATTCTTATTGGGATTTTAGATTATTGTGATTACTGACCATAAAAGTGTTGAATTTTTAAACTGCAATTACCTGAATAATAAATGATTAGTTTAGTAGAATTTATTTTCATAACAGTTTAACTATATCAGACAATACTTCCAAGAAAAAAAATATAGTTGTGGACGTACTTAATAGAAACTGTCTTGAAATTAGAACATTGGCATCTTAATAGAAATAATTTATTTATCACCTCAATTTTTTTAATTATTGCGAATTCTGTGGAGGATGACTTAAAAGATTTAAACAATTTAAATTACAAATTTAAAAACTGAATAATATTATTATGTTTATATTAAGGAAATTAGTTGTTAAAAATACAACCAATTCAGAAATTAATTAAATATTGGAGCATTAATGAAATGATAATAAATCATGAAGAGTTGTCATTCCTACTGATTTAAGGGAAAAATTATTTATCATGTACATTATCTATATGGACATAGGAAAGCATAGCATGTAGTGCACAGACTGCTTTAGTGGCCTAGCATTTAGTCTTTAATATTAAATAACCTAAAATCATGTGAAATTTGTTTAAAAACTAAACTTTTTAAACCAATTTATGATGCAAGTTACAAATAGTCATACTGAAAGAACCCAATAAAAGTTTAGCCACTGATTTTTATGCTCTCTTTCCATGTTATTATATGATGTGTTTTCTAATTTATTTCTACATATCATATCTAAAAAGCCAATACACAAACTGTTATTAAAAACATGCAAAAATTGCAATTCCCATTAGTTAGAAAGCCTTGGTCAATTTTAACCAATCATGCCCCATTTTCATGTCAACAGAATTAAAAACAGGCTAGAACTGCAGAGCACCAAACATATTCCTACCTTTATTTATAATCCTTAGTCAAACCCATGTGAAAAGAATTATGAGAGAATTAGACTAACTATTCAAAATTTACCTTGAAAGAAACCACAGGAACTTAGTGAGCAAACTGAAACAAATTGTATTATACATAAATTAAATGAAGAATATACTAATTTTACTCAATTATTTTTATATTTTGGGCATGAGAACCCATATTAATAAAAAATTTTGAAACCTGTAATACAAGAGGAAATAGACCATAACACAGATTTAGAAATGGCTCAGAAAATTTCAATAAAAATGATTAACAAGCATATATTACAGGGTTCTGAAGCCAAGTCTGTTTAAAGTTGATTATATAGTATTAGTTAGGACTCTCTAAGTTAATAACAGACAGAATCAAAAGTTTAAAATATTCTTTGATTTATTTGAAGGATGCCACAAGTTAAGGCAAACGATAAAAAAAAAATGTCTATATGATAGATATAACAGACAGGTTAAAAGAGTCTTATAATGCCCATAGTTTAAAACCTATGTTGCATCCAGAATAAATTACACTTATTTAATTCACTTTGTATATAAACAGATATAGGAAATACCTAATATTATTTGAATAATTATTCATAAGACAAATATGTAAAAAAATTAAAATTTCAGAGTTAGAAAAAGAGATCCTATTTATCTAGTTTATATTCTTTTAATGTTAATAATTTGTAAAGAACTTCTATAGTCACAATTATTATATAATATTTTAATACATAGGTTGCAGCATCCCTATGATGTGTGCATATATATATATATATATATATAATTAGCATGTATATATTAGTTAGTGCATTACAAACTTGTTAAAAGAATTATATATATATAATAACAATAAAAATAATAAATATAACCATTGTATTTATTACTTTTATTGCTATTACAATAGTTTTTAATTAACATACATTTTATTTGTATTATGTATATGTATATATTAAAAAGAAATCAAGTCATATATCACATAACCTAATTTAACAAGCTTCTATTACAAATGTTATATAATGAACTTGCAAATAGCTCTTAATAAACTTTTCAAAATATTCCCAACCTCAGACCAATTTCTGCTACTGGTTTTCTCAGTGAGGTGCTAGGATATTCAAGTATTAGATTTAAAATACTAAGCTAAACCCAGCTCTTTATCTAATGGATAACTATTAAATAGAAAATCTGAAATTTTCAAACATTCATATGTCTTCCAATCTAACTATCTAACTTAAATAGTCATATGGGACTGAACTAAATTCAGAAACATCATATACTAATAGCCTTACAATATAAAATTGCCAAATTTTTAATAGCAAAAAATAAAGTTATAAAGAAATCAAGCTCATTATATAACATTTGTAATATAAGCTTGTCAAATTAGGTCTTATGATATATGACTAGATTTCTTTGTAATATTATTTTTTACTATTAAGGTTTTAGCAATTTTATATTGCTAAGACTATTTTATATGGTGTATCTAAATTAGTTCAGTCCCATATGGTTATTTAAATTAGATAACTGGATTGAAAAATTTCAGATTTTCTATTGAATAGTTATCCATTAGATAAAGTGCTGGGTTTATCTTGGTATTTTAAATCTAATGCTTGAATATCCTAGCACCTCACTGAGGAAGCCAGTAGCAGAAAACAGTCTGAGGTTGGGAATATTCTGAAAAGCTTGTTAAGAGCTATTTGCAAGCGCATTATATAACACACATATATATATATATATTATAGGGAATTTGAACCCATTTTTTAAGCTCACTTCAGCTATCTAGTCTATCTAGCTCATACAACTGATACATATGACTACATGCATGTGAAAAAGATAAATTATTTACAATATATATATATATATATATTTCATGCTGAACCAGCACTCATTAACTCATTAATTGGTCCAGATCATTACCATACATCTATATAATCAGTGTGCTTGGTTTATATTAAGATAGTAAATCTTTAAACTCTAATGGACAATCTTCAATGTTTGAAGATTTGCTATCTCAAAACAAATTGAGCACTGATATAGATAAATGTGTGAGAGAATGATCTGGACCAACTGATAAGTGCTGGTTCAGCACAAAATACATACATTAGAGATTATTTACTTTTTGCAAATGTATATGGTCATGTGTATCAACTGTATAGGTTGGAGTTTAGAGCTATTAGGAGCTTAAAAATCTGAGTTCAAATCCCTTCTAATTATAAAAAATAATATGTATACTGTATTTTAAATTTGTAATTTTTTTTTTTATATATTTTTTTGAAAAATAAATTTTCGGTATCCCCCCCCCCCCATCATGTAATAAATTATTTAATGATATATATCTATACTGCATACACTACATGTTTTGTGTAAAAGGGTTGACCTACATGTGATTGGAAACTGAATTGAGCAGTATTGTATCAGGTTAAATTTATATTTAATAATGGATTATCTTTATTTCTGAACAGTGTGTTTTCAACAGTAAAGTGAGTATACATTTATGATGAGATATTAAGATGTTGTAGAAGTAGTGGCACTTTGCACTTAAAATTTTTTTTAGAGTTAAAGTATTCCTGTTAACCTGAATATATATATATAAATATTTGCAGGTTCATCCATGTTAAAAACTTTTAATATTAATATACTGACGTTTCGACTTGGTCACACAAGCCATCCACAGAGTTATAAAAGGTAGAAAGACGGTTGTAGAGGCGCTACAATCACTGATTTGAATAAAATGTTAAAATTCCACCAATAGCAAAAATGTTAAATTTAGGAATGTTTTTAAAAAAAATCTTTCCAGATAGGAGGAAGTTTGCATGTATCATCTCGCTTATTGATACAATCGGGCCTTTTAAGTATCTCAATGGCTTCTCTAATTTTTGCATTGGTAGAGATTATCACATCTGGATATGATCCTAGCACTAGAAAAATCAATTTTATGACCTGAATCCATAGCATGGAGTGAGAGTGCTGCTGCTGATGAGTGTTGTTTAACTGCATTAGCCTGCTCATCTCTCCTAACACTTATGCGACGATTACTTATACCTATGTAAGAAGCTTTACAATTTTTACATGAGATTTGATAGACACCATGAGATTCAAGAGGGATTGAATCTCATGATGTCTATCAAATCTCATGTAAAAATTGTAAAGCTTCTTACATAGGTATAAGTAATCGTCGCATAAGTGTTAGGAGAGATGAGCATGCTAATGCAGTTAAACAACACTCATCATCATCAGCACTCTCACTCCATGCTATGGATTCAGGTCATAAAATTGATATTTCTAGTGCCAGGAACATATCCAGATGTGATAATCTCTACCAATGCAAAAATTAGAGGAGCCATTGAGATACTTAAAAGGCCAGATTGTATCAATAAGCGAGATGATACATGCAAACTTCCTCCTATTTGGAAAGATTTTTTTTAAAAACATTCCTAAATTTAACATTTTTGCTATTGGTGGAATTTTAACATTTTATTCAAATCAGTGATTGTAGCGCCTCTACAACCGTCTTTCTACCTTTTATAACTCTGTGGATGGCTTGTGTGACCAAGTCGAAACGTCAGTATATTAATATTAAAAGTTTTTAACATGGATGAACCCGCAAAATATGTATTTTATATATTTAACCCATGCAAATCTTCGTTTTAACATATATATATATTTGTAGCTATGCCACATAATAAATAAATAATGAAATGGCATAGAAAGTTGCTATCATTGCTATTACTTAAGGAGATATAATTATGAAAAATTTTCAAAAATTAGTTTTAGAATATTATAGTTATATTCAGTATAACTAATACTCCTGATTTATTTAAAACTCATTTTTATATTAAGCAATTTGATGTTTAACACACACATACAATTTTCATTACTTCAAAAAAATTAAATATAGTTGACGAATGTAGAGTACAGTAATCTTAACTTGTGTAAACATATTTATTTTGTTTTAAAAGTTATTGTCAACAAAGAGAACTGGAAGCAAGTAATAAATAACTAATGCTTCTTTAAAACAATAAATATTTACTTATTATTATTGTTTACTATAAAATTTATTAATGTAAATACAATTTAAATGTATTTATTAATTAAATTTATTTTTTATTTTTGAAAATAAGACTATATCACATATCATTAATTTATTTGGTCACATGTTAAAAAAAACTCATTAATACACATATTTATTTTATATTTCGGTTGTTTTCTCATCCTTGGTGCTCGCCAAAGGATGGCATTGATGCTAATCAAAAACATATACATATAACAATTCTGGGCTGGACCTAAATGATCGATTTGATCTAAAAAGATCTGATTTCTTAGATTTGTAATAAAATATTCTACTAACTAATACTATTATATGATGTTATTTTGTTTCATTTTTGTAAATGTTTATTAATCTTATCTTGTTTTTGAGTTTGTGTGTGTGTGTCTTTAAAGTTACGGTGTTTTTCTAAATTTTTTTTTTTTTGACTTTACGTGTGTCTTTTTAAAGTTACGGTCTTTTTTTTTTGCAAGAGTAAATCAATAATTTGATTCAAAAGCAAGATGTAATAAGTAAATGTTTATTAATCTTATCTTGTTTTTGAGTTTGTGTGTGTCTTTAAAGTTACAGGGCTTTTTGGAATTATTTTTTTTGGACTTTAGGTGTGTCTTTTTAAAGTTACAGTATTTTTTTTGCAAGAGTAAATCAATAATTTGATTCAAAAGCAAGACATAATAAGTCAATGTTTATTAAGCTTAGATTGTTTTTGAGTTTGTGTGTGTGTGTCTGTCTTTAAAGTTACGGGGCTTTTTCTCATTTTTTTTTGGACTTTATGTGTGTCTTTTTTTAAAGTTACGGTATTTTTGGTCAAGAGTAAATCAATCATTTTATTAAAAAAGCAAGATGTAATTCTAAATCTATGAAAAGTACCATCATTTATATACTACAATTTAGAATTGATACTCCACTACTATTAGTAAGGACCATCATTGAAGGACTCGATTGAAAAATGATACCCGACTAATTTCCATTTTCTTTTTTTTGAGGGGGGGGGGGACAGTAATGAATCAGAAAGTGGATTGTTTTTGTTAAGTCTGTCTATATAAAAAGAGTACTGTTATTGAAATACTAAATTTAAAAATGATAGCCGACTAATTTGCATTTCTTTTGACAGTAATTAATCAGAAAGTGGGTTTCTTTTTTTTTTTTGGTAAATCTTGTGTATATATAAAAACAAACAAACCGTAATTCAAAGATTCCATTGAAAAAAATCAAACCCCATTGAATTTGCTTTTTTTTTTTTTAAAGACAGTAATTAATCAGGAACTGGGTTGTTTTTGTTAATGTGTAGATATAAAAACTAATCTTATTTTGAAATAATAAATGTAACAGAAAAAAAAAAGAATACCCGACTAATTTAATTTTTCGGACAAGTAATTACTAATAATTAGACCATGGGTTGTTTTTGTTTGTGCGTATATATATAGCAAAAGTAACTGGTCACGGATGAATTCTCATGAAAACGGTACTTTTTGCATGATCCTTTAAATTTTTTTTCCTCTTGCACCCTTAAAAGCAATTTTTGAGGGTTACCCCTTCGTAATGGAATCTTCAGGACACTATTAGTAAATTTTCAACAGTAAAGTAAGTTACAACACATTAAAAAAAATAGACGTCTTATAAAATTTAAAAAAACTATGACTGCTTCAATTACACACTCTCACACGAAACTACAGAGAAAATAGATATTCTACTATTACGAGAAAATGATGAACAAAATCGACTACTATGGCAGCCAATCAAGGCATTTCTTTCTCTTTGCTTTTAGCATAGAAAAAAAGCCATAACCAGCAGCCGTTGGGAATTTTTTCTGTGTTTTATCATAGAAAGAAGTCTCTTTGTGTTGGCTTCTGTTGCCACCACTGCCTCCTCCGTCCAACATAATGTGAGGACTTTTCTCCATTTATAATGTAGAAAAATTCCTCTTTTGTTGGGTGAAGGCTGGTGAAACTGTATATTTATAGGAATTTACCTAGAAATAGTGACATCTTAAGGCGAACACCAGGGATGAGAAAACAACCTATATTTCTAACCCTGAAATATTTGAATACAAATTTGATTATTTTGAATATTGATTACAATGTGTATTTAACCATGCCAACTCTGAAAGTTTGTAATATATATATGTATAGATATTTGCTTAACATATAAAAAAGACATATATAAATTTGTTTCTATTTTATTTGACTGAATTTAAATTCAGTCATTGTCTATATTATATTTATTTTGTAAATAGTTTGGAGTAAATAAAAGATATCCTTTATCTCCAGATTACATCAATGACTGTGTCCAACATATTTATATATTCCATCTTTCCTACACCTCATGATTCCCTAACTTCCATTTACCATAAAAACATTTGTCTTTCCAAGATGTAGGCTAGTAATTTAGTAGAGTTATTAATGATCTACATTTACCATTACAATATATATATATATAGTGATATGTAAGTTTATCATATGTCCATCCATTTTTATTAAGTTGTAAATAAAGTATCAATGGGGAATCATTTGTTTATGTAATGTTTAAATTAAATAATATTACAATGACTATGATAACAATAAAGAATATTAGGTAGATATAAGTTCAAATCAAGAATGAATGAAACAATAAATGTAAATGTAAATGAAATATTTAAAATATTATCTTAATTTTAAAAATATTTTATTTGAATTAAAAAAAAAATAAAAATGATTATTTTATCACATTAAATAATAAAATTTATTTTCATTACATAAAAAAAGTAAATTCATGAGCAATTTTTTATTAAAAAAAGAAAAGATTGTTGCTTAGTAACCAGATAGAAATTTTTTACTTTGATCAGATTTTTTTTTTCCATGTGTCAAAGCATCGGCCGGGAAGCAAACCCACAAACACGGGACAACTGGTTGTAAGGCAGCTGTGCTGACCACTTGACCACCAATACTTGACAGATCATTATTTTTATATCTGATAAATTACTGCTTTACCATTTTGTTGACAAAATGCTAATCTCAGAGTATATTTTATAAAGGGAGGACATAAATTCCTCTTGAGTAATATGATGAATAGAATGAATGGTAATTAAAAAAAAAGAAAATCATTTTTTTAATATAAGTGATAATACTATGCTAACTGCAGTAAAACCATCTCTATTAGGGAGTACATATATAAAGAATATACTGAAGTTAAAGTAGCTGAAAACTATCTAAGATTAATATACATGGAAACAACATCATCAATTACCATTATTGGAATTCTACATAGGATATAAAAATTATAGCTGAAAGAATGCCAAAAGATATTGGCTGTATTGACAGATGCTGATATAATAAAGTGCATTCTTTAAAATTATCAGTAAAACTTTTATTTTCAATTATAATATAAAAGGAAACACACACACACACACATATATATATATATATTAACGGTCAATGGAAAGAGCCTTTAACGTAATCTGCACTGCATGGGCGCCATCTAGGCATTTGACCCTAGAAAAATGTATATAGTAGGCAGATACGTACGTTAAGATTCAAAAAATTCTCATATATATTATTCTGACCATTTGCCCAAGGTCACTAGCTCATAGAGTAGCAGAGATTTAAACATTTTTATAAGTTTTAATAGATTTGGATTCTCAAAATATATTAATATTTAAAACAATAAAATAAAAGAAGCCACTGCCAGTAATTAACACACAAATAGATTTTATTAATGCACATTTAAAATTTGAGGAATAAATTTATTTTAGATTTTAACATTAATAATTTTTTTAAATTTAAATTCAAATTACTATTTAAATAGACCGCACAGATGGATATTTAAATTATATTTTACTTTAGCATGTCGAGCATAGATAGTCTACATAGATTTTTTTTCCACTTAAAAACTTGTCAAAACATTCATTCAATCTCAGACTAAAAGTTCGTAGCCAACCCAATGTCAGCTTCCAGATATATATTTGCAACTAATGTAATATGAAGATGGTAGCATAAAACCACACCAACAGGAATGTGCATCTGACAGCGTGATATTATTTGAAGGAAATGATCCGTGTCCAGAACAGGAAAGTGCATCTGCCTGCCTAAGGAATCATGTATATAATTATTTTTAAAGAGTGCTGCCATCTTATAATCCCTGTCCATAGAGCTAGAAGGGGTCAATGGCACAGGAAATACATCTGCGACCATTTCAACAATATGACTGCCTCTTTGGGGTCATGCATTCAGTTGGGCACATTGCCCTGTATGCTAAACATGCTTCACATTACCTTAATATCAACACCTATATATTCTTCCACAAGCATTGCCCTAACTACGAAACAAATAGCCTGAAATTAAAATCCCTTAAATTAAACATAAACGAATTTAAAGTTATTAATCTTTATCCATGCAGCTATCTACACCCAACTTTAATTTAATACATTTTATTTAACAGATAGAAATACATAACCTAGTTAAATACAAACATAAATAATTAAATTAAAAAAAATGGAAATGATTGAAATACAAACATATATAAAAACAAATATTTATAATTGATTTAGAGTTCTATTCTTGGTCAGATAAGAGTACATTCATTTATGTTACTTTTTTTTTTGATTGATTACTTATTGACATTATACAGTAATTATTTAAAAGAAAGTTAAATTGGTGAAAGTTTATACTTTATGGATTCTGCAGATTTTGAGGTCCATCTTCATGATCACTTATGTAGATTGTTTGTTCTTCCTTTTTAAAAATGAAGGTGCTACTTGCCATTCCTTTTTGGTCCCTAACTGTCATAGGGAAGTCTCAGTTGGTTGTCCAGAAAATTAAATTTATTGCAGACTTCCACATCATGAAAATCTGCAATATAGCTAGTTATAATGACATGTTTATAGTCAGCTCTCAGATCACAATTATAATAATAATTTGGCTTTTATATTTTTATTAGTCTCTTATCATCCAATCTTTGGATTCAACCAGCAAGATGTCACTAATCCTCTGGTGTTTCAATTATGGTCTATGCTGACATTTCTGGTGTTTGCATTGGTCCTTTAATTTTTTTGTACTCTCTTATTTTAAATGCCTCAAGGGCCAGTTTGCTTTTGAACAATCATTTAATTAATAAGACAATCATTTCCATTTTCTAAGATTATAGAAATCAACATTATTTCTATTTCCAAAAATATCAAATCTTTATATCTTTCCTTTTTTTTTACAAAAAAAAATTACTTTCAGATATTTTTATTTTTTTAAAAATAGTTTTTAAAGTTGTCCATCATGCGATCTATATATACGTTAAACAGTTTTTAAATTTCAGTTTTTAAGTTAAGTTTTTTTTTTTTAATTTTTATTTATGATCTTTTATTTTCATTTTAAAATAATGTGACAGGATATTATATTCTGTTACAATATATTGTAACTTAAATTTTATAAAATATTACCATCTGATTGTAACTTAAATATTATGGAGAAAAGAATTAAAATATGCAAAGAATTAAAATATTACCACTTGAGACAAACCATGAATCAAAATGCATTATAGCTGAATAATATATGATCATAATGCTTATCTCAAACATATTAAGAAGACTAATAAGTTGAAACTATAATAGTCATTGAAATTTATTAATGATCAAAATATTAATTATTAAAAACAATATCGGTGGCTTAAATTCATCAAGTTCTACTTAAGATTTCTAAAGATATCATAATATCTATAATATCGGTGGCTTAAATTCATCAATTTCTACTTAAAATTTCTAAAGATATCATAATATCTGTAATTAAAAACAATAATGCTTGGAGACTAGTCATTTCAGGTGTCTGGCCTATTTCAAACCCTAGTTAGGCAGCCATTGTATCGTCAATAAACAAGTAGACACTATAAACAAAGTATTAAGGACAAACTATTATAACTCAGGAAATAACATCAAGTAGGTGAGTACACTGGTAACTCAATAAAATATCTTCTCAATAAATCCAACAGTAGATTTTACCCACTTTCATCTCTTGGTTTGATGTCAATGGCATATTGAAGTAAATAACAAATGAATATGGTCTAGCAGGGCGCCACTAGATTACCTGAACCTAGACACAATTATATCTTATAACCTTTTCACATGTACTGGGTTTGAATTCCTTTTGGTACTTTATTTTTAACAAAAATGGAGGGTTTTGCTTTTAGACCCATATCACTGTATGCACTAACATTTAGGAAACATAAAACATCCTTAAACTAATGTGGTGTGTAAAAAATTAATCTGATAGAAATCATTTTCTAGATCTTAACATAATAAATGTGTTTCAATATTTTTATAAGTTTTACTAGCTCATATTATACTCTTAATTTAGGATGGCAATTCACTCATACTTGCATGATGTAGATGAGGGAATGGTGCTTATTCACAAATGTCAACTAAATACCATGAAATCACTTATTTATCTATGGCCTTTAAACATTTATCTAGCTCATTAATTAAAATGTGGTGATGATGATGATGATGATAATGATAATGGTTTCAACCACATTTTTGGAAACCAAGTTTAACATAAAATTAAGTTCCAAAGAAATTCCTAACTACTGGTTAATCTTAGGATATTTAATTAGAACTTAAACAATTAACGTTCACCATTGATGATGAATGCTCACAACTAATAAAGAATACTCTCAATGAAATATATACACCTCATTTAATAAAACAAATTAACATTTATTAATGCATTACTAACATATACAAACAATTTAAAGATAAAACTAAAAATTTATATGACTAATAATAATAATAATAATAATAATAATAATAATAATAATAATAATAATAATTGATTATATGGCAATCATAAGATTAATTTTAAGTTCTTCCCCCTTTCCCATCAAAGATATAATGTATATAAAATTGGATACCAAATTGCTAAAGTTTTCTTTCCACAAAAAAAAATATTTCATAAAAAAAAACAACACTATTTTGCACACATACTTTTATAATCTAACATGTAAAGTAGAATGACTAAGAAAAAAATGTTAGTAGAATCAGAAAGAGATTTCTAGAAACAAGTTTTTAAATTATTTCTACCCTTCCCTCCTCAGCTTTGAGATTGCTATTCTTTAAATCAAAACAAAAATAATCTAATATTTTTAAATGCTATTTATTCTTTTTTTTCTCACATTCATACATCATATACATGTGGCAAGTATGGTTATATTACCATGTATGTGTGTGTTTATTCCCGTAATAACTAAACATTATTTAAAAACAAAATAATAATACAAAAAATATTTCACATATTAATAACATTTTGTAACTTTAGTTTCATATACAATAATACTCTTTAAAAAATAAACTTCATTAACAAGTGGGGTATAATAGTTTTAGCATACATAAAATTATTACTCAAGGTTATAGCTATTATTATTGAAGAAATTTTTGATTTTAATAGAAAGTTCTAAGAAAAAAAATAAAATTTTACTGCTTGAATTTTACCAATAGTCTTTGATATCATAAAAAGAAAATAGATAATGAAAATTCATATTACCAATAACAATAGTTCCAACTTAGCTTGTTCAATGTCTATACTTTTGTAGCAAATCATTTCTGTGGTTCACTGGAATAGTCTTTTTCTTGAGGCATATAATTATTTGATGGTGATGATGATGATGAGATTATTTGCCTTAGTGGTGATCATTTGGCACTGGAACTTTCTTTCCCTTCCTGTTAAACATAATTCTTCTATGAGATGGAATATATCAGTTGTTCTCATATTTATAATTTTGCTTGGGTTTAAATTCAGTCATTGGAATAATTGTACTAGATGATTTAATACTTATCAGTAGATTAATCATTTTTCTTCAGCTTTCATATGCAGGTGATTGTTTTCTTTTACTTAAAATATTGCATCTCTTCCACTTAGTCATCAGGTGTAGAATATTTTAATTTCAGACAAGCCATTTGTTTTTTTTCTTTTCTTTCCTATATGATGTGCTGCTGATAGTCTGGTCAACAGATGAGACATATATATATATATATAGGTTTTTTTAGCCTGCCATCCTTATATTTTCCATCTTCAAAACACTTTATATTAAAAAAACATATTTTAAATTGATATCTGGCAGAACTAAAATGCTTGTCTTTCCTTAGTTTCAATATTTTAAAATCTCCTCCAACTGATTTTTCAGACTGGTTTTATATGTTATATTTTTCTATTTTCAACCAACTCAATTTAATTAGCTGGATAGTGTGATTTTTTCTAGCTGTTTGTTAAAAAAAGATATGAAAATTCACACTACCATCATAAGTATCACACCCAAAAATTTGAGTTTCTTTTTCTTTGATCCAGGATGAGACATTCTTAAACTAGAGTTCTCACCAAGCTTAAGTAATCTTTTTTTTTCTTTAACACAAAATTGTGAAACAAATAATTTAACAGTTTTAACTCTTCTTTTTTTCGATATGTAATAGATGTAGATTTCTTTATGCAATGTACACATACACTTTACCATCCAAACCATTTATAAAAACTAGCCCATTAAAATAATCTAAATGCTTTTTAGAAATTACAATTTTAATATTTAAATTTAAATCCTTACAATTTTTAAACCCAAATTACAATCATAGAAAAACAAAAATAGAAATAGAATAAAATATTAGAATCCAGTAAATATAGGTTAGTTTTGAAGAAAGTTTAATATCTGAAGTATAAAATAACAATTAAATAGCTTACACATACACTGCCTATATATGTCTTATAACCCTATATAAAAATTAACTATTGAATAATCAAATGTGTGTACTACTCTTTTTGAGTTTTTATCAACACACAAACAACTAAAGAACATAACTGTTGCCCCCACTATCTTTCTGTTTTAAGTTTTTGGAACTTGATCATGTAGGGTTTAAACTTGGGTGCCCTAAAGCTTCATTTACTATATAAAAATGTGATGATGATTTTTTGTTCCACATTTTCTTACATGCACATTACTACAAATTTAGCTACTGACTAAATTGTAACAGCACAATATATATATATATATATTAGAAATGCTTTTTTTTTTAATTTTAAAATAATAGTTTATATTACTTATTGACATTATTCAATATTAAGTTAAGATTTAGGTTGAGTAAGACTTAATTTAATTGCTATAAATAAATTTAATAAAGGATATATATACTTAATATTTAATTTTTTATGAACATGTATAATTGCTTATAAAAACATTACAGGGTCTAAAGAGATGTATAATTTAATATATATATATAATACCCGTTATAAAATATATATATAAGAAAAATTACAAATTAACGGTAAATACAATATTATAGTCTAAATTATTTTGTAGCACTTTCAATTATGTGGTAATCCTCCTCAACTTTAACTGAATTTCAAATTTTTTAAACATAATGATACATATATTTCCATAAGCTGTTTATGGCTGTATTTGCAGATGCCTATTAATTACATTATTCTTATATCTATAAATTAATATTGCCTCTTTAATTTTCCTCTTTTTATGATTTCTTACTTCCATTAGTATTTTTATGTCATTACTATTAAATGTAAACTTGTAATTGCAAGTTTTTTCATGGGCAAAGAATACTGAAACTGTATTAAATTGCCAATTTTTAAGTTATTTTTAATTCGATTATATAATAATTGATGCTCCTTCAAACCTTTTTCCACAGAACATCTTGATTCACCGATATAAAATTTTTGACATCCACATGAAATCTGATAAATTATATTACTTTTTTGCAGTTTAGGAATTATACTTTTAGAATTATTAATCAATCGATTAACATTTGGAGAATACAAAATGAAATATTATACTTTTCTTTAAATACATTCTTAATTAATTTAGATTGCATGTTATTTATAAATGGCATAGATATTCATTTTTTATTATCTAAAGTAACACTGCAAACATTTTTTTTCTTATTAAATGAATTTACTGTATGCAAGATTTGGTTTTCATCATAACCAACCTTTAAAAGTTCATTAGCAAAGAGTTCATTATTTAAAATTTTATCACTCTTATATTTACATAATTTCTGAAATAATTTTTGCATCGCAATGATAAATTATAATTTTTCTAGTTTAAACTCCCAAGTTGGCATATATTAATCAGAAGAGCTTAATAAAGAAGTTATAATGATATATATATATATATATATATATCATATATATATATATATATATATATATATATGAGTGGATCTGCATATATTTTTAAAAGGTGTATTTCAGATATTAGCCTATTAACTTAATAAAAAGGTATATAATAATGTATGTGCGTATGTCTTATAAATATGATTTGCTAATAGTATAAATAATTGCTATAAATTGGGGCAAACGTAATTCTAAAATTTAAAGGAGTAAAATTTTGCATATACTTACATATATGAAATAAGCTTGCGAAGTTATAGATTTCAATCTTAGTTATTTTTTTAAATTGTATTTATTTTGCCAAGATGATAAATCTCTTGCACTAATTAGCTTTCTTTGTTTAAATGTTATAGTTTCTAAGTTAACAGATTCATATATATAATAAAATGTTTACCAGGTTAAAATCTGATTTTTTTATATATATTTCCATTTCTTGTAAATTAGCTGACCATCCCTGGGTTTTAAAATTTGTAAAAATAAGAGTGGATTTAAAAAGATATTAATTTTATTTTTGGTAACAAGGAAAAGCTACATAACAGATACCAATTTTTGCAATTACTTATTTTTATAAACTACAAAGGTAATGGTTTTGTTTGTCAGGCTTATAGCCTACATGTAAAAAAAAGTAAAATTTGTCTCAACTTGTAAACAAATTGTAATGTTAGCAGAGTGGGAGTGTATTCTTATAAAAAACTCTGATTAGAATTAAAGGTTGTTAGATGCTAGATAATTGTAATGTGTAACACTTTCAGGAGCTATGCCCATCTATATAATGAAAAGGCAAGGTTAATCATGCTGTCTTCCCTGACAGGAGATGAGTCCTCAGTGATGGGAAGCAGTTCAAACCAGCAGAAAGCCTTGAAAAGAAGGATGAATAAAACAAGCCAAAAAAGTGCCTAATGCCTGACGAGAAGACATTTGAGCAGAGATGCATGGTAAAATAAAACAACCTGCAGATCTTTTTAATAAACTCTTGTTATTAAATTCTTAAATACTTCTAAGCTAGCTAGTATACATGTGCACAAACTTATTATTTAAACTTTACCTATTGAATAAATTCTGTAATCAAGATAAAGTGTAACTAATTTGTATAATGTAACAATAAGTACTTCATAAAACTTGCCTAACTCTTTTAAATTAAATGAACTTAATAATGTAACTCTTGTCAAATTTAAATTATATCTAAATATCTTTCTATCTATGATTATGCCTTTATTGTATTTTATTATATTTGTTATGAATTTGTGCTATGACCCAGTCAGGCTTGAGGTTGATAATTTAGATTCTTAAAGAGGGAGGGAGAGAATTGATTAAAAGTTCTCTCTAATTAATTTATAAGTGATAAAGCACACACATGCAATCTCCAATCTGAAACCTATATGTATATTAAATAGCTATTATGTCTTAGCTGGTGAAAAGTAGGTTTGCTAGTACAAATAAAAAATATTTATAGTTAACAAATGTAAAAGCGATAGTCTAGAGTATATTTCAATTAAATACATAAGTCCTGGTTATGATTTATTCCTCCCTGGAAGTATAATAAAAACTATAGAGATTAATCATAAGCAAGACCATGTAATTAATCCCTTTTCTTTAGTATGTTTGAGTATGCTGATTTAGGAACTGGTATACAATGGTTTAGTGGAAAGAAGCTATAGATTTAGTGCATTTTAGATTTAATAATGATCGATGATCATTGTGGTGACAAATGTTTCCTTATAAAGCAACACACGTGCCTAGGCAGTTTGTTCTAACACATATGTATTTGTTTATGGGATGTGGTATAAAACCATCCCATATTCATGGCTGATAGATTTCCTTAGAACTGGAATATGAGGGTCCACATTGTTCATATTTTAAGATAATCAGACCTCCAGAACTATATTTTCTTGTCTCATAGCAAGTCTTACGTTACCGGGAAACGATCATTGAATTGATAAATTCCAAAAGGAAACATACATTTGAGATGCCATTTTATTTGGGTTAATTTGGTGCTATAATATCAGAAACTTTGCTATAACCAATCCAAGTTCATCCCACTATTAATATTAATAAATTCAACATTGATTTGAAGGCACGGTCTAGCTATATAATAATAATATGTATAGAGAACTAATTTAAGCTAACTGTAAGGTATCTAGAGTGATTATAATTATAAATGGTCTTTCTTGCAAGTTAACTGTTTGCTAAACTTTAGGCATCTCATAGCATGAATAGGCATAATCCAAGCTGTAGATTATAATTAATAAAGTTCTTACTGTAATAATTTCCCATTTAATTGTCCTGTGCATCTAATGAGGTTCTGTAACCCACTCATCCATTGCACTCTTGCAGTGAATTATAATGCACAGAGGGATAGCTGTTTTAATAATTGTTTTAAATTTATTAAATATATAAAATATAATATCGTTTTATGTATTTTTTCATAGTTTGTTCCAATCCTTTTGAATCATATTAACTTTAGTTATTAAGTGAATTATATAACTATGCATTGCCATCTTGTGTTGATTTATCTAATTATTAATATTCCATAAGCCATAGAAGTGTATGTTTAGTTAATTACTTAGCTATAGAGTCATTTTCCATGAGTCTCATGTTCCATCCTTTGCTATTGCTGGCATGCAAATTAAGAAACTCCAAGTGTGGCCTCATATATGTCATTCATAGAGTAGTTAATCATGGAGTATTGGTGGATCTGAGGTGCAATCTGATTCAAGATCTCAACCCCTCATCTGCCAAGACTCTGTATTTTGTTGCATGAGTGTACAAATATGACCGTTACAATATTAAATATTAAATTTGTTGTTATTAAAAATGATATCTTGAGATAGCTTTTAGATTTAGATACAAATACACAGAGTTATGTTTCATCTTCTTATCTTTAATCATTATCTTTGTATTATAGCTAATCCAATGCATGATATTAATAATTTGATATTGTCCAATAAAAAGGTCTTACTTAATTTACTGCATTGTATATTTTATCAATTACATTTTTGCTCCCTACTTGGGAGAAGGAATAAAATCATTTACCTGAGATTATATTATACATTTTGGTGTCCAATGTGGAATTCACAGAAAACCATTTATCTGAGAATGACAGTGGCAATATATATATATATATATATATATATATATATATATATATATATATATATATATATATATATATATATATATATATATATATATATATATATATATATACATTCTTCTATAAAAGGTGTGAAGGTTACAAGTTAAAATTGGTTGCTATATTTACTTGAATGTTTAGGTGGTTACTGGTTGGAAACTAATTATATATATATATAATGGCAAGAAAATCAAGTCATATAACTTATGACCTAATTTTATAAACTTGCATTACACATGTTATATAATAAGCATGTCACTAGCTCTTAACAAGTTTCTCAGAATATTTCTATGCTCAGACCAGTTTCTAGCTCTGGCTGTCATCAGTGAGTTACTAGGATATTCCAGCATTAGATTTAAAATACCAGATCTAACCAATCATTTTATCTAATGTTTAACTATTAAGTAGAAAATCTGAATTTTTCAGACATTCATATGTCTTCAAATTCAGCTATCTAATTTAAATAGTGTACTGGTCTTATTTGTATGTTCATTCAACAAGACTTTGAATCTGAGAAAAAGTACCTCAATTCCAATCAGTCCTGAGATACACTGGTCAGGAGAAATCATGAATTCTAACCTGTTTTCCCATTCCCCAAATCTATACCAACATGAAAAACATCTCTGGTGATACAGATGAATTTAATTCATTCCAGACCTGGAGACACAGTGGAGAGACATGATATGTTATGGTTAAATATGACTAAGTAACTAAATTATGAATGGAAGGCTGAATATAGATGATAATATAATATTTATATATGGATAGATTAATCAGTTTCCAGTCTGTCTTAAGTTAACTTGTACATGGCTTAACTCCTTCTAAATTTGGCAGTTTTACATTACCATAGCATATTTAGGCTCATTTTAACCCTTTAACTGTCCAATTGTTCATTCGCTGCAGGTGGTATCACTCAAAGCTTTTAATTAGCCGATGCACAAAATAATGTATCAATTTTTCAAAAGTTATTGACCGTTTTTTTAAATATATTCACTTTAGTTTCGTTTTTAAAAAGTATATTAGTAATTTCTCACACTATAAAAATAAACGAAAGTTTGTTCAAAAATAAATTTTGATTTTTAATTTTAAAAATATTTGTTACGGTTGACATGAAAAGAAACGGCAATCATAATTTCACGTTATGATTTTTTTTTCCCGACTTTGCAATAAATAAATAATTCTTGCTAAAATCGTAACTATTTTTGTAAAATAATATTTATTTTTGACATATTATATGAAAATAATTTGTATTTTATTTGTATTTCATCAAAAAATATTTTTAAAATGCTCTAAAACATTCGTTTATCATTTTCAAAATAAAACAAAAGCGTTCAGTAAATTTTTAATTTTTGGCAGCCATATAAAAATTTTAACAGCCAATAATATTCAAGAAAAGATGATGAGAAGGCGGAGCTTTTCCATTTTCTTTTGTTTACAAAATTTCAACAGCCAATAAGATTCAAGAAAAGATGTGAAAAGGCAGTGCTTAGTTTTTGTTTGACATAAATCATCAATTAATTGATTTTTTACTTGTAAAATAATTCAATAGATGGCAGTATATTATAAAACTTTTTGCGTTCTAAAAAATGACGTTAAAACCGTAAACATAGTCCAAAAACTAAGCAATTTACAGCGATGTCAAATTTACTCGATTAAAACGAATATGTATCAAAAATTGCCTCGATTAAGAACGAGTCAAACAGTTAAAAGGTTAAAGCTTCAAAGGTACTGTAAGATGCTGCCCTCTCTTAAATTATTTTACAAGTAAAAAATTAATAATGTAGACATTCAAAGCTACAACAAAAAGGAAAATCAGGCCTTCGTAGATGCTGATTGGTTGGTTCTCATCACAATCAATGGAAGAGAACCTGTCAATAATTTTCACTGCTCCAACTTCTTTGTTTTGATTTTGATAATGAAATAAATGTTTTAGAGCATTTTAAATACCTTTTTTTTACATATTATAATGTATTTTTATAAATAATGCTAAAAATATAATTATTTTACAAAAATACTAAGATTTTAGTAAAAAAAAAATGGTATTTTTACACTAATGTAAATTGAAAAAGAAATCAACGATGTCTGTAACACTTTGCAATTCATTACAAACATCCTTTTATGTCTTCCACTATCGAATATTTTTATAATTACAAATAGAAATTTATTTTTGAAAAAACTTTCATTCACTTTCATAATCTGACAAATTATTAATATACTTTTTACAAACAAAACTAAAATGAATATAACATTAAAAGATAAATATATGTTTACTAATGATTCTGTAATTGACCAATCAAAAGTTTAGAGTTTTAACTCACTTGGCCAAACAGACTTTGTGCAGCACAATAGTTAAGGGATGATGAGATTAATTGATTGGTGAATGGTTTACAGTGTAACTAAGAAGCAGATAAACTATAATAAAAAACATCTACCTATGATAAGCAGAGTATCAGATAACTCAGATATACTGAATTCTTTAGAATAACAGATTATCATAAACAAACATTAAGACTAAATAGAATAATGATTTCAACACTTGAATAAATTGAGATATGAACTTTAATAAATGCATATTGACATAGTCCTTGATATATTATAATCATAGGTTTCATGGAAGTAATCTTAGGTTTGCATATTCATAGGATTATATAATTTAATATTTGTACAATACATGACATTGACAATAATGTGTCATTTAAAGAAAATGTGAATGGAGAATAAGATAAATGACACATATAGAACTTATAATCAATACAGTGTGATTTAATATGACAATAATAATTAGATATAACTTTTTCATAAATAATTTAACAATATCAATGCCACTTTAGACTTTAAAGAATATATAACTAATGACCATCACAAAATGTATGAATATAATACATGAGAATCTTTTATAATTTATAATCATGATTGAATTCCTATATAATAATCATAATACTATTGCAGTTGGTGCATAATTTCTAATGTCAGGTAAATATTATTCATATATTTAACTTAATAAGATGTTACTTACCTATATAATTAATTGAGTTGAAATGGTCTAATATATAGAGAGAATAACTAATGTGTCCAAGGATAATATACCTGAAAGGTGGGCAGCTTACTACAAGCTTTCTTATTGCATTTCCAATAGAATTAATATTAATAAATAAAGTATGGGTTACTATCATCACACCATTATGATTTATAGGTATTGAATGGGCAGAAATATAAAATAGTAATACATTGTGATACTAACATAAATGGCAACAGTAGAAAGGTTTGGTTTGAATTGACCCAAGAAGATGCTCCGTCATATACTAGAGAAATATGAGAGTACATCTGTGCTTTCGGCAGAATAGTACCTCAAGACATGATATGTAGGAAATGTGATCGACTAGCTTTCAAGGATCATCCCACACAGAACATTCACTACATTAACCTAAAAGTATTCTAGGGCAGAAGAGTGCATACCCCATGGTTGGAACAGTAAGATAAGATGGGTCTGGAGTTCCCTATGATCCCAAAATGACAAAGCAAAATATGACAATTAATACTGCTGGCATATGTTAGCAATGCTAAAGTAAGTTAGTCAGGTTCCTAATGATATTGATATATCAATTAAAGCACTAAATAAATCTGACATCAAGTGTAATGGCATGACTAAATATTAAACCATACTATAGGTATGAATATGATCTTAAACAACAGTAAAAATGTCATACATAAGGAAGAAGTGTATTATCCCTTCACTTAAATTATTCCCACACATGTTTTAATAGGCAATGTAAATATAACATAAAATGTAATGCTTGACCGGGGTTAAAATGGTGAACTTATTATGCTCAAAAAAGTGAAGGCCATTGAGATTACTTTCAAAATATCAAATGTGATTTAATCAATAGCATTAGGCAATTAATGAGAAACTGATATTACTAATACAAGGAAGACAATGTTAATAATGATCTGCATGAGCATATGTTTTGTAAGAAAACTTACAAGTATTAATTACCCCCCCCCATTAATAATGGGATTGAATATAATAATAAATTAGGCTCACAAAGTTGGGTCTCACTGACATATTAACTCAAACCCAAATCAAAATACAAAAACATAATACAAAATAAATTGATTAAAATTTTCACTCTAAAATAAAGAAATATATAGAGAGAGCAGGAAATGGATGAAAAGAAATTATAGATTTATATATTTGTAGATTTATTAAATACAATAAATATCACTGGCACTACCCCACCAGTTTATTAGTAGACAAGGAATTACATTTACAAAGAATAATAAAGTATATATAATTAAAATAGGAGTATGAGAGTTCTTTAATGTGGCATTGAAATGGGTACCATCCAAAAACATATAGACTTACTGACCAGATGGGTTGAAATTCTCATGAAACAGTTTACATTAAAATATAGATAGAAATATTTAGTTCATTGGGTGGTAGGTAACATCTTCTCCATAAAATCACATGATAAATTTAATTAGATAATCCATCAGTTTTATATATCAGAAATAGCATTATTGCTCAGAGACGATCTTTGGAAAGATTGTAGAAAACGGTGAATTTTTTCCACTACTCGATTATTATATTATGAAAGTCTTGAGTGATGTGGATTCTATTAAACCATGAACATATATATATATATATATATATATATATATATATATATTCATATATATATATATATATATCAATGAATATATTTTCTACTAAAATATATGGTTACAATATATATATATTTGTCTAATTCAGCTCTATTTATCCAGTTCTATTATTTCAGAAATATTTTTAACAAATCACCTAAGGCAATATGGATACCAAGTAACCTCATGTGATCTAAATCAGCAGGAAATATGCTTTTGTCTTTAAACCTAGTAGAAGATGTAACAGAATAATAAGTTCCTGAATTCTAATTAAATTATTAGCCTGGCTAAAATTAAATAAATCAGTGACCTTTTATTAAACTAATGTGTCACTCTTTTGTTTACTAAATTTAAGTTATGCTAATTATCTTCCAGAACTTTCTCAAGTGTTGCATCAGCTTCTAAAACTATTTCGTACAAGCTAATACCAAAATAAAAAACAATAATAAAACAAATGTAATAAGATGTTATATAATATTATAGGTATCCATCATACATATACACATATACATGACTACTTATGGTTATGGAATTAAATATTCCCAGTCTTTAAACTATAATTAACTTTATAAATCAAATACTTTTAGATATATATTTAACATTGTTATGGAAGGGTGGAAATAGTTACATGTATATGCATGATTACACCCTCTGATAATCCAAGCATATGGAAGAATGAGTTTGAACCCCATATCATGGGTAATCATGTCATCAGAAAATGAGGCAAAATATGTATCATAGATTTACCACTTCAATAGCCATATGGGACTGAACTAAATTCAGATACACAATTTATATGAAATCACCAAAGCTTTAAGAGAAAAAACAATAATTGCAAGGAAATCAAGTCATATATCACATGACCTAATTTTATAAGCTTGTATTACAAATGTTATATAATGAGCATGCCTATAGTATATGGCTATTTAAGTTAGATAGCTGCATTTGAAGACATATGAATGTCTGCAAATTTCAGGTTTTCTACTTAATAATTAAACACTAGCTAAAACACTGGGCTTGGCCTGATATTTTAAATCTAATGTGAAATATTCTTGTGCCTCACTGGTGACAGCCAGAGCTAGAAATCAGTCTGAAGATAGGGATATTCTGAAAAGCTTGTTAAAAGCTATAGGCACACTAATTATATATATATATATATATATATGTGGGTGTGTGTGTGTGTGTGTGTGTAAATGCATAAGGTTAATGGGTAATCACAATAGTCAAAATATGTACTATTAAATAAAATCCTACACATTATCATAAATTAATTTACAAGTTGCATTTTTAAAACTATTTATGTTTAAATATTATTCACATTCTGTTATTAAATATTGCATGTTTTATTTACTTTCACATGCATTCTCACACTCAAATTTAGATATGTAATAAATAAATAATAATTCTAAATTTAAAAAAAAAGTAACAATTATTAGCATTTAAAGTAAATGAAAAATATATAGAGAATTGGAGAGAGATCAATAAAGAGTTAAGATATGTATTTAATTAAAGCTCAATTAATTTTTCATTAGATAAAGTAAAATGTTACAGATAAATATTTTCATAATATTAACCAACATATAAAACACACTCAAAAATACATCATTATCTAGAGAATATATATTATTATTATCATGATTTTCAAACACTACATATCCATAGTAGCATAATTTCTTCAAGTTATATTCACTTTCACTGATCTATAACTTCTCTTTACAATATTTCAGAAAACTTCTTATGTCATCTATTTGGCTTGCATATGGTATTTTTGTATATATTTTTTGACAATTTTTTTGGATCCAGTTTAATACTTACAACTGTCCTCTATTACAATCTGTCTTAGCAATATGCACACTCTGGTACATTTTAGTTTCTTTATTCTTTCAATAATGTCAATATTTATTTGATTGTTCTCTCAACCAATTATTTAATTTTCAATCCTCCTGGATAATTCTAACCTATATCTCTTCTTACATTGTTTAGTGGTCTCCAGTTTGAATTGCTTTTTTGTTATTGACTTTGTCTCAGTTCCATAAGTCATAACAGATAAAACAGTTTTATAAAAAAACCACAAATAACTTGCTTTTCAAATACATAGGTATATTTTTAACATTATTTCTAACTAAAATACTCTATTCAGCTATAAATATATATTAACTTTATTCATTATAGTTATATTTATATTAGTCATCGCTCATTAAGGTATTTGTAACTGTTAACATCTTAATTTCAAGATTATCAATTTTTATTTTCTTCTTCTGACAAAATTTATTGAACATTACTTGAATCTTTTTAGGATTTATCTTTAATCCTATTTTTACTTTAAACTTTTGTAATATTTTCAGAGCATTAATTACAAAAAAAAATGTCTGCAAAACCTAGATGTCTTAAATAATGTCCATTGAATTACATGTTCTTAGCTTTCCCTTTTAATCCTCCATAAAATACTTTTTTGTAAAACTGCAATTAAATACTTTGGAGATATGAGATCATCCTGTCATACATGCTTATCAATGTTAACTTTATAATATCACTATGTAATATAAATATTGTTGTTGCATTTAAAGAAATAATCTTTAGAATGTACTCTTATACTGGATCTATATCTTGATGATCCAATGCTATAAGTTATAAACACTGAAGAAATGCTTATAGAATCAAATGTTTTTTTAATAAATTACAAATTCAAAGTGTAATAGCAACTCATTCTTTAATCCATTCATTTATTATATTCTGTGAATATATATATATATATATAATATTATATTACTGTGAATATATATATATATATATAATAAAAATTACCCCAAATCCAAAACTTAATCAGACTAGCCAAGAAAATAAAATTTAAAACACTACCAATTGTTTCACTGCTATAAACAGACTTCTCAAGAGTAAATAACTACAAAACAACAACATATATAAATTAAACATTACCCATAATTTCATTTATTTCCAACCCATTCTTATTATTAAAAGAACTTTTAAATAAGTTAATTGTTTCAGAATCATAATTTTTTATTAATAAAGATTCTTTAATTTTTTATTTTATTTTATTTCTTTCAAAGAAGGAACTTTAACTTCAACAAAATTAATAGTGTGGGCTATAACTTTTTCATGGATATACAAAGCAGAACTAAGATATTTATTTCTAACCTTTTACGTACTTTTATTTTTTCAATTAAACTCAATGTATTCTGATCTATATATACTTTCTTACAAAAACAAGTAACATTTACTAAGGCCATAAACCTAAAGCATGTGCAGTTAAAAATGCGAAGGTCGGGACCTTTACACAATACTCCAAGAATAGTCTTCCTACCAAAAATTTCTTTTGCATTATTTAATAAATTATTGAAATAGTTAAGGCTTTACTTCATTAGCGTTTGAAATCAATTAATATATATATATATTGTAATGGAAGAAAAATCTTTGAGATTCGCATATACTGACCCTGAGGGCGCCACTAGTCCAAAATAGGAACTAGACATTTATTTTAGGATGTACAGGATATGCGAATCAAAAGGCACCGAACTACACTCAGGGAGGAACAAGATATCTTAAATATTATTTAGACAGTTGAGAAATCAAAGCACAAAGACAAACATCAGCCAAAGTAAGTTTAAACAATTTATTAATTTTATTAAAAGTTGTGCAATAGAGTGAAGACATCTAGCCACGAATATAAAAGTGACTTATGTTAACATACGCATATTTACCAGAGAGTGCACAAGAGTACAACAAACATGAAGGCATAAAACACCTTGGCAGCAAAATTATCTCACTTAAAATAGAAGAAATGGCTAGGAAAATATCTTCTTGCTGGCCAGTTGTAAAATTACAAAACAAACAACAACTTTAGCTTCCTGAATCAGGGATAATAAAAGTTACTGTCCTGCCGGAAATCGACATAACCAGCACGGATGTCTGAGCAGTAATATTCTAATTATTGTTGTTGTTAAAATGCAACAGGACTGCTGCGTGTAATACTACATTCAAAGTAAATGTGATTGATCTCACCTAAAAGACAGCAACAGATATTTGATCATGATCTTACATAATCCAGAAAGAAATAGACTATTTTCAGACAACCAGAAGAAATAACTTGACAAATAGCCAGCAAAAAGTTTTTGTTGTTTGCACAAATAGCACAAATGAAACATGTTTAAAGATTTTTTATTGTACAACTAAGGGCAGGTAAATAAATAAAGATTATGAAAACTGCCAATGTGTTTTGTAATAGTTATCGAAATAATCAGGTATATATTAAACATATAAAATACAATCACCTTATGCATTCCCTGATAAACGAAAATTGCAAACAAACTTGGAATCTTAAAACTAAGATTCCAAGACACACTTTAAATACTAGAAAAGAGTACATACAGATAATAAATAATTAAAAAAAAACAATACCATTTTAAAACATATTTATCATTAGATTGAGCGGAGATTTAATAAACACAATTTATTTACCCTGGCTAGAATAAGAAAAAGTTTAGCTTACGGTAAGGCAGAGTTCTAGTGATTTAGTGATGAGTGTGCATTTTTGATAATATTTCATCTTTCAGATCCTTTGACAACAGCAAGGCAGAGGCAGTGTTTATTTTAGAGGCTCATGGATGACTGAAGGAGAGCTGATAGGTGTGGGTCCATCCTTTGTTTAAATTAGCAAGACATTCTAATGATGGCTAAACCCATAGCAGTAGATTTTGACATCTTGCACAGCAACGAAGTTTGTCAATAATTATTTAAGTTTTTAGCAGGCAATTAAATGTCTGAACAGCTATTCAAAACCATCTGACTCTTAGCAGTCAATAATCCAAGTGTGTCTGTAATAATGAATCTCTTCTCTCTCCAAAAATTGGCAGGCTATCCTTGCCTTGCTACATTTCCTGCACAAAACTTTCATTAGTGTCCATTTTATATTCCAGGCAGGGCAAATATTCATTTCCTGCTCAATCTAATTTAAGACTTCCAACCAGGGATAATTGAAACAAAAACAACAAATACAAAACTAAATCTCCGTTTTTTTTAGAATTAACTTTAAAAATAATTACAATAAAAGCATCAGGAATATATAATTAGCAAGCTTGTCTGTTTTTAATCAAATTGATTAAAACAGGCAGTGAAAGTAAACTATTTTAAAATCAATTTTATAAACATTAAATGATCTACTTTAAATATAAATGTGTATGTGTTTTAAATAATAATAAAATTTTTAGCATTAGACATTTAATGAAAATGAAGCTGTTCTTCCTTTATTAATTTTAGTAATAAAACCATTGAATCGGAAATCAATCCAGCTCAATATATATATATTAGTTAATAAATTATTCAAAGTAATACCACTTCTCCAAGAAATTTTTTTATTTCCAAACAAATTAGTATTTTTACATACAATTTTATATTTTATAAATATTTTAGTTCTGCTTTGTATGTCCATGAAAATGATACAGGCCACACTATTAATTTTGCTTAAGGTAAGGCTGTCTTCTTTTAGAGAAATGAAATAAAAAGAAAAATTAAAGAAACTTTATTATTAAATATGCATGATTCTGAAACAATTAACTTATTTAAAAGTTAAACAAGGCAAAACTCTCCATACAGTAGTGCCACCCTGTGCCAACCAGAGGAATCAATGGATGCCAGAAGGCTTATGCATAAAATCCCTATCTAGTGCCTACTCATCCAATATTCCCAGACTAGTTTCTGGCTTGTGGCCTTCATCAGTGAGGAGCCTTGGATCTGAGAGGATTGCATTATATCCTAAGATCTAGGTGCAGTGCTCTCAGATCCAAAGCTCATCACTGACAAATGCCACAAGCCAGAAACTAGTCTGGGGATATTGGATGAGTAGGCACTAGATAGGGATTTTATGCACAAGTCTTCTGGCATCCATTGATTACTCTGGTTGGCACAGGATGGCACTACTGTATGGAGAGTTTTGCCTTGTTTAATAACAATTATGTGCTAGTATAAAAGATGGTGATCATGTGATGTTTAGTTATTTAAAAGTTTTTTTTAATATTAAGGGTGGATGGGAAGGAAATGGAATTGTGTGTAATGTTTAACTTAACTATGCTATTGTATTGTAGTTCTTTACACTTGAGAAGTTTGCTTGTAGCAGTGAAACCATTGGTAATGTTTTAGGTTTTATTTTCTTGACTAGTCTAATTGACTTTTGAATTTGGGATAATTTTGATTATTTATTGACTAGTTTAGCTTTATGCTTTTAATGTTTATATATATATATATGTTGTGTGACCAAGTCGAAACGTCAGTATATTAATATTAAAAGTTTTTAACATGGATGAACCCGCAAAATATGTATTTTTTATATATTTAACCCGTGCAAATCTTCATTTTAACATATATATATATATATATAAGTTTATTTCTGTGTAAATTATTTCATAAATTTTATTATAAGAAATTTCTAATAATTTATCAGGTAAAAATATTTTATTTGAAGTTAATAATAAAAATATGTATTTAAATTTAGTATATGTATTTCAATGGTTTTACTTTAGCTCAGTTGCATAGAAATTAATTAGCTCTCACATTCCATTTTGTGACATAAATAATAACATAATTATAATAAAAAATAATATTTTAGTAGAATGTTTTTAATAATGTAAAATACATGTTTTAAAATGACATACAAAATGTTCTAAACCTATATCAGATTGAACTGAATTTTTATTTACTTTTGAAGAGAATGTCAATCTCAACATATCATTTTCTAATGAGATAAATACGTTAATTAATATTTAAAGACTGGCAGTTATTCATTATTATTATTTACTAACTTCTACTGCAATTCTGTCATTGTAAAATTATGAATATAATATATTTATTATTATAGCAATTTAAAATATTTATGTACAATGAAATGTTGGAACACTTAGTTATTTATTCTCCTTATAGTATTATTTCTACAAGTATTTTAAGCTTATCATCCATAATATAAACAAAAACATTCAAAAAAGTTATAAAATGCCTCACTTCTAATTTGCTTGAAGAAATAAATCTAAAATAAAATGTCAGCTTAGATATGCCTAACTTCAAATTATAAAATAAAATAAAAAATAGAACTGAACATAGTAATATGTAAATTACTGAGTATGAAATTACAAGTAAATATCTAAATTATATGTTATTTTTTTGTATTCATTTATATGATAATGGAATGACTATTTCAGAATTATTCTTTAATATTCATTAATTTTAATTTATGTACATTGAGATCAATAGAATGGCATATTAAGCAAAGTATAGCAAGGGTAATTAATTAATGTCTAGAATTTTAAATAAGGTAACTATATATATATGTTACATAATTACATTTTGACTATCAGAAAATACATATTTTAAGATTGTAATGTCCTTAATAAATTCAAGACAGGAAGTGATCATCAATAAGTAAGATATAAGAAACATGTTATTGCAAAACTAGAAAAACAAAACTTATTAAGAAAAGTAATATTTTCAGTTGTTATTCATAATTTTCAGAAACATTCTAATGTATTTAAATTAGAATTTGTAAATTGTTTTCAAGTATTAGTAGATTTTGAACATGATTCAGATTTGAATAAAATTAATAGAAAAATAACTGATACACTTTTGAAAACTGCAACAAAAATAGCTGATAGAAAAAAAGTGCAATTGACCAATGAAATTTCTACTGAGACTAGAGAATTTATTAAGAAAAGATATATGAAGATATATAAAGGTGATGTATTAAGAATTGAGTATCTCAAATTTTAAAAATGGTGTGAAAAAGAGTTCATAATGATATAAGAAAGTATAATTATGAACTAGCAAGGAAAGTTGTAGAAGAGGATAAAAGTCTAAAGAATGTAAAATAACATTTTGGTATTGGTAGAAAAATTATATCTACAATAAGAAAAAAAATGGAACTATTACTATAAAGAGAGATGATATCATAAAATGGCTAGAAGAGTTATATAAAGAATTATATAGTAATCAATAATAAGTACCTCCCACATCTATTATTTCTTTTGAATTTCTCAGTATTTTAAATAACAAAGTGAGACATGCAATTAAATTTATAAAAAAAGAAAACATTCTAGATAATAATGGAATTATAATTGATATATTAAAAGAGGCAGGTTAAGAAATAGAAAATATGGCAAAGTTATATACCAAAGATCTAAATGATAAAGATGTACCAGATGATTGGAAGGATGCAGCATTAATATTAAAAAAGGTTATAAAAAGATATTAGAAATTACAGACCTATCAGTCTTTTATCAGTTTTATACAAAATTTTTACCAAGATAATTACAGCTCATTTTCAGAGAACAGTGGGTTTCAACCAACCAAAAGAACAAGCTGGATTTAAAAATAGTTTTAGTACAGTAGATCATGTCCAAGTACTGAAAGAAATTATAGTAGCAATCAATGAAAAAGAATTGCCATTATGATTTGGATTTGTAGATTATGAAAAGGCATTTTATTCTATAAGCATTTCTTCAGTAATTAAAGCATTGAGTCATTAAATTATAGACTCAGAATATTGTCATGTTCTGAATAATATTTATAAAAATGCATCAGCAACAATTAGATTACATAATGTTACTAGGATGGTTAACATTGAGAAGGATGTAAGACAGGGTGATTCCATAGCTCCAAAATTTTTTACAGTAATGCTGCAAAAAATATTTTGTTGATTAAAATGAGAAGCTAAAGGAGTAAAAGTAAATAGAAATTATTTATGTCACTTAGATTTTGAAAATAATGCAGTTATTTTTGCAAATAATCCTTCAGATCTTCAGGAAATATTGCAAGAATTATTAGATGAAAATAAGAATGTAGGACTAAAGGTAAATGTTAAAACGACTAAAGTAATGATCAATGGATCTTCTCAAAAAATGCAAATAAAGATTGATTATGATGAGTTAGAAGAAGTTAACAACTACAAATACCTTGAACAAATTATTACAATAGATGAAAACATAACGGAGGAAAATAATCATAGAATTAAACTTAGTTGGAGTGCTTTTGGTAGAAATAAAAATAAATATGCCTATGTGTTTGAAAAGAAAGATTTTTTATAAATATGTGCTTTACCAATTCTTGCTTATGGATCTGTAACTTGTTTTTATAGAAAAGCAATACAGAGACTTCAGACCACTCAAAGAAGTATGAAGCATTGCATGTTAGGAATAACTAGAAGAGATCAAAAATGATACATTGTTAAGAGAACAAATAGATATTACTGATATTGTTAAAAGAATTAAAAAACTTGAACTGGAATTGGTCTGAATATATTGATAGAAGGAATTATAATAGATGGTAAATTGAAATCTTAAATTGGATTCCAAGAGATTGTAACCCTCCCCCTCTGGAAAGATATCACATGTGAGATGGATGGATGAAATAAGAAAGTGTGCAAGAGTGATGTGGAGTAGAGAAGACGGATTGAACTTGGAAAGACCTTCATCCTGAAGTGGATTGATAATGGTTGTTGATGATGGTGAAGTTTAATATACAAAGATATATATTTTTTTATTTACATCAAAATGAGATCTTAATATATATATACTGTTTGTTATTTTATTTGTTTATTTTCAAATAATATATATATAATACATATTTTGCGGGTTCATCCGTGTTAAAAACTTTTAATATTAATATACTGACGTTTCGACTTGGTCACACAAGCCATCCACAGAATTAACTCTTTGGATGGCTTGTGTGACCAAGTTGAAACGTCAGTATATTAATATTAAAGGTTTTTAACACGGATGAACCCGCAAAATATGTATTTTATATATTTAACCCGTGCAAATCTTCGTTTTAACATATATATATATTTACAAGTTCTAGCTAATTTCATTTTAAATTGTATAGGTTAATTATTCATGAAAATGAAAGAATGATTGAATTTTTGCATTGTTAATATGATAGAATATGTACTAAAACAACAAATTAAAAACTAATAATTTATTTATGTAGAAAGAATTCAACTAATTTGTGAAAGGTTTGCCATAGACTAAATAAACAATAGCACTTTAAGAAACAACTTATACTAATAATCTAAACTCACATTACACATATATATGAGAATACAAATATTAGTTATGCTATAAAGTTAACATTTGATCTAATAAATCAAATTCTGTATTGACAATTAGTATATTAAGAAGTGATTAATTGAATAGTTCACATTTGAAAGAACAATTTTGATTATTTTAAAAAAATGCTTATAGTATATTTAAAAAAAACTTTACAACAAAGATAATCTAATGAAATAGTAGATAAGGAAGTGCAATTTAATATAGCAACTTTATTAGAAAATTTTAAGCAAAGGTTAATATAAGTGAGGGTTGCACTTTACTAATCAATTATCATGCAAAGTTAAAAAGCAAATGCAAATTGTAATATCTGAAGATGAGGATAGCCAATGCATAGAGTTCTTTTTTTATAATTTACAACGAAAAATTATATTATAAATAATTTATAATAATGAATCAGAAGAGAGGGTTCATTAGTTCGTGGGACATTTTATTTACTATTTACATGCTGAGAATTTATTTGAGTTAGATGTATGCCCGGTATTATTTGGAAAAATTTAATGCTGATATTATATTTTTAGGATTTATAAAGTCATATAATAGTTATGTTCTATTCATAATTCATTAATATATTTATCTTATAGATAAATTGGATGTTTAAATTAACCATTTATATGTTTTTGTATAATAGCGTCTAGCAACAATGTCTGACAAATAATCCATAGACGACACAAACATTCAAACTTTATCTTATGCTATGCAATAAAAACCAAAATCTCGTTGTCAGCTGAATATCTTTCAGAATTACTAAAGCTAACAATTAGAACGAACAAATTACAATTAAGAAACGAAAAAAATAATTTAAGAAATTAAAACCAGATAAATTATAATGATAATTATCTCATAAACTGATTTAAATTTTTTTTTAATTGTCTACGGAATTAAGAAAGTATATTTCATTTTTAAAAATCAAATGATAATTATTTAATGATTTATGGAAGGGAATTTTGTCCCCAAGACAGTTAGCATTGTTACTCTGTTATTGTTATATAACGTTAATAAATTTTGTTTTATTGTTTTAATTACTTGCTTTATTGTCTTCTTGTCACCTAAGGAGAAGCCAGGATTTGATAAAGTAAAACTCTTCTATGTGTATATAAATGATCAGCAATGATTTATTAACTCGTGGCTTCATTACTTATAAAAAAATGCTACTGTCACAATTCTCAATTATTTGTTCTAGGATTGTAAAAAGAACTATGATGATCAACTTTATTTGCCTAATAAAATTTAAGTAACGTTGGATAATAGGCAAGGGACCAAATAATAAATAATGTAGTCTTTAAAAATATGTGCTTATTCTATACCATGAGGCCTACCTGTAGTTGGTGATAATTACATCATATAAAAATATGTATGTATGTGTTATAATTTTGCTAACTATGAGTAGGATGCTAAGGCATTGGATTAAAATAAATATTAAATTATAAATAGACAGATATATAGATAAGTAGATAGATAGATAAATAAATAGATAGGTAGGTAATACACAGATAGGTATTCATAGATAGATAGGTAGGTAGGTAGATAGATATATAGTTGAATGACAATAATATAGTTAAAAACAACGTTTTCTACAACATCCTCTTATAGAAATAAAATAATGGAGAAGTCATTATTTTGAGAACTTGAATAATTTATTAACATTTTTTTAACATTTAGGGAAAGTATCTAAATGCCCATTAACAATCAGTATTATTAGATAGTCAATCTGATGTCTACAAGATAAAAAACCTTTGGAAAAATTTCATTTACTCAACTCAGATTTGAACACAGATTATGAGTATGGAGGTAAAAGTGGTATTATTAACTAATAATGTTTTTCTCTTTCTCTTTCTACATACATTTGTCACTATCTTTAGGTCTTTGATAAATTTTTAAAAGTTAAATTTTATTAATTTGGAGAGGTTTATAATTTTAAAGCAAGATGTTTTGTAGCAAATGTGATGGCTGAGAAAGCTTTCTGAATAAATAACTATAATTTATGACTGCAGAACATGTTTAAATGTTAACTGAAAGAAGATCCTTTGATTTCTCTCTGAGGTCTTAAAGGTCTCAAGGAAGGCAAATTTCTAATGAACAATTCATACATTCTTGTAATTGCATCTGTTATTATTATAAAATTGTTCATATAGTAAACAAATATGGCTGAGTTGTTTACCAACATTATCAACCAGTTGGAGAATTTATTTGCTTTTTACTTCTGAGTTTAAGATAAAAAAAACCAAAACAATGGCCTTTTTTGTCAGTTATTGATAGTTTTGAGATATCAATTGAATTATACTGAAGGCAGAATAAATGATTATTTTTTATCTAATAGATATTTACAAATGTAAAAGACAAAAAAAATGTGGGTTTTTTCCCAGAGGTAAAATCATCAGACAAGATAATTAGCATCTAAATGCAGATGAAGCTTAAAACTCTCTGAATGAATGCCATTCAATGACAATCTTTCATTTTGGTACCCTACAAACATAGTTCACTTTTAAAGTAAAAGAACACTGCACAAACTGTTTAATATTAAATGGTGTACTATTGGACTTTGTGAAGTTAGAAAAAAATGAAAAGTCAATTGATTAAAAAAATGGAAATAAATATTGGAAGCACAAGAAAAACAAGTAATTTGTAAATAAAAAATGGAAAAAAAACATTGTGGAGATTGATGGTATATCAGAGAGAGAAGATTAGTTTAACTTAATGGAAGTTACCAAATGCAGATAATTTAGGTTTACACCCGATATATTCTCATTATGATGAAGAAGTAGAGAAATTTTATATGGATGTATAAAATGCTTTTGATAATACCAAATAACATTTTAAAATTGTCATGGGATACTTTAATGCTAGAATTAGTAAATGATAGAAGGGTGAAAGTGCTATGGGTTATGGTGATAAAACTGGGAGATGATACAAACTTGTCAAGTTCATGGGGGGGGGCTATATATTATGAATTCTTTCTTTGAGAAAAATACTAAACTAAAATAGTCATGAAAGCATTTAACTAAAGACACACTATAAATGAATTGTGACTGTGATTAAGAGAAAATATATGTTTCAAGCTTGCAATGTTTTTACTAGATTTAACACAGGAATTGATATACAATTAGTGAGATGTTGGATAATGTTTATGTAAAACTGAAGAAATCAAAATTATTAAATAAACAATATTAACAGTTGATATATTTAAAGTTGAATATGAAAATCAGTTTAAAATATTGTCAGATTTTGAAAATAGTTTAGACTTAATTAATATCAATAAGAAGATAATTAGGACACAATTAAAAACAGCAAAAAAAGATATCTGGTGCAAAACGCAGAATTCACCAATAATTTTTTTACTGAGACAAGACAAGATATAAAGAAAATAATATGAAGTTTTTAAAAAATGACTTATTAAAAATAATTCACTATCTAGGATTTTATAAAATGACAGAAAAATAATTAATAGTGTTATAATTGTAAATTGGCAAGCAGATTTACACAAAAGAAATGACATCTCAAAAGTGTATAACAAAATGTTGGTATTGGTTTTAAAGTTATTTCTGTAATAAGAAAAGAAGAAGGAACTATTACTAAAAAGAGAAGTGATGTCATGAAAAATATAAAAAAGTTAAATAATGAATTACATAGTAAAGAAGAACAAGAAAGCAAAGTATTCCCTAATAACTGAAATGCTCAGAATTTGAAAAGAAGAAATTGAGACATGCAATTAAATCTATATAAAAAAGAAAAGCTCCAGGAAATTATGACATTATAACTGATATCTTAAAAGAAGCAAGTGAAGAAATAGAGAAGTTTTTTTTTTCAAAGTTATATGTCAAATGACTAAATGATAACCAAATACCAAATCATTGGGAAAATGTAGTAATGACATTGATATTTAAGAAAGATTGTGAAAACTATACTAGAAATTACAGACTTATTTGTTTTCTATATGTTCTATATAAAATATTTACTAAGATAATTACAACTCATCTGAACTTTAAATTCTAATCAGTCAAAATAAGTATCTAGATTTAGAATGGTTTTAGACAGTGGATCACATCCAAGTGTTGAGAGCAATTATAAAGATAATCATTGAATATAAGTTACCATTTTCTTTAAATTTGTAGAATATAAAACAAAATTTAATTATATAAGCATTTCTACAATAATTGAAGCATTAGATAATAAAGACATAGTCTTAGATTATTTTCATATTCTAAAGAAAACAACCAAATATAACAGAAATGATTAGAGTATCTGGTGTCATTAAAAAGAGCAGTCTTGAGAAATGCATACAATAAATTGATACCATATCCCAAAAATGTTTTACAATAGTTTTGCAGAAGTATTTTATGGATAAAATGGAAAGTTAAAGAAGTAAAAGTAAATGGAAATTACTTATGTCATTTTGATTTGGGGTTTTTACAGATAATGTTCCAGTGCTTCAAGTATGATAGTAATAAGAAAGCACTAAAGAAAATACTGAAAAAGACTAAAGTAATATTCAGTGCATTTTTTAAGAAACAAAATAAAGATTAATAATCATGAATTGGAAGTTAGCAACCACAAATATCTTGGTAACAAACAAAAATATGATAGATGAACTTAACCATAGAATAAAACTTGGATGCAGACTTTTAGTGCATGTGTTTTATTAATCTTTATTTTATTTATGGATTCAAGACTTGGGCACTTAATAGAATAACAATTTAAAGGCTGCAGACACCTAAGCAAATTCTGAAGGTAAGCAACAAGAGACTGAAAACATAATACATGAATGAGAGAACAAACAAGTATGAATGTTTAACCCAGATTTGTTTTAACTTCTCCATTCAGTCATGCCAACTGAATTGATAGAAAATATTGTTAAGAGATATATAGAAAAGAATTAAACGTTTAACAACTGTTACGTTACTTTATAAAATGAATTTGATAAAGTCAATCAGATTTTTTCTGTTATAAAGTCTAAAAAAAGACATACAGTTGGAAAAAAATTGTTGATTAAAAAAATCTTTGTTGATTGAATTTCATTTGTAAAAAATCAACAAATTAATGTAAAGTCATCCAAAACTTATGAAATTCTGTTCTAAGATTTAAAATTTTATTTATAATTATTAAAATATCACAAAAGTTTTATATTAGTATGTTTAGAAAACCATTACGGATTATAGTTTTCTTTTTACTGTTAGGGCAAACTTGTGTTTTTAAAAAGAAGCATATTTGATTAAAATAAAATGTAATTGTTTGTACTTTTGTTTTTAAATAATTAATATCCAAAAATAAAAGAGGAATTTACAATTGGTTCACAAAGAAATTATCAATCGGCAACATCATAGGAAAAGTTTGGAGTTTTTTGTAATTTCTTATGTTTGAAACCTTCTGACCTCTTCTAACTTTTTGAATTAATTAATCAATATATTTTCGTTCCTGTTTCTGCCTTCAAAATGAAAACAAAGCCAATAAAATAGCATAGAATTGCCTACAGGACAATTAAAAAAAAACTAAAGTCTACTGTCGCTATCTCTAGACAAATCATTAAAGCACAATATTAAATAATATCAAATAAGCAGCAATGGACCAATGTGGAGTACTTGTGATTTATGGATTAGTTTGAATAGTTATCTATAATTGTCTTCAACATTATTATTTTCATCATCATCATCATCATTATCATAATCATATTTTTTAGAATTGAACTATCATACTCATTTTCCAAATGAATGGCTTTTGCTATAGAAGCCCCCATGACACTAACTATAAATAAATATTTGTCTGAAAGTTATTTTGATTATTATAATAAAAAAAAAACAAATAGTAGAAATTATGTAATACTGAAGTACAAAGAGAAATGTGGGAAAATAAGCTTTTTTTATATTTTAGGAACCTTAAGCTTTTGAATCTATTATTTTACACTTGCACTACACTGCACAAGGAAAAATATTAACTTCACTCCCCTCTCAAGATATTGATGCACATTGGCAATCTTCTGATCTCTGAATCAAGTAAAATACTATTGCACTATGAAACTCTGATTATTAAAAAACTTAAGAGAGTTAATGTCTATCATTTTTATACTAGTCACAAATAAAAAAATAAATAATATGCACTTTTCTACTTATAATATCCTATAGAGAAATATATCAAATAAACTATATATTGAAAAAGGATAGATTTAAGGAATCTATTAAGAGTTTACATAGTTTGTCTGGTAGTGATATAAACTCTGATTATATTATAGTTGTAACTAAATTAAAATTGAGTTTAAAAAGTATGAAAAAAAGAATGAAATATTTAAAATGGGACGTAAATAAATTGACATTGAAGTAAGGAATGGTTGATGTTATATGTAAAAAAATAATTATAGAGAATTGATGAAAATGAAAAATATATTAATGATTCAGATAAACACTAGTGTAGGATTAAAGTGAGAATATTAAAAATAGCAAAAAATATAATAGCAATTATTAATTTAAGAAAGCTAAATGACCATGAATAACTGAAGGAAAGTTGAAAATTATGAAAGTATGAATAAAATGAAAAAATGTTAATAGTGAGAAAGTATAAAAAGTACAGAGAAAATTAATGATAACCTAAGGACAGAAACAAATTTAAAAGGTAATGATTGTAACAAAAGTATTCAGAGATAGCAGTATTACATGGGGGCAAGTTAATAAATGAAATAACTGATAAGAATGGAAAGAAATTAAGTGATAGGGAAGATATATTGAAAAGATAAAAAATTAATTTTCAATATTCCATTTAAAAAGAAAAGGATTCAATTAATTATAAATTTAAAAGTAAATTTGTTAAAGTAGGTGAACAATTTATGGACATATTGATAGAAAGTAATCACATTTATTAAAGAAATGAAATAAACCCGGGTCTCATTTTATGCGGATTTATTTAATGCGGTTTTGAAGTTATGCGATTCATGATTCTTCTTAATATCTTTGTATGTGGTTTTCTTTTATGTGATAAGAATTATTAGATCAGAAGTCGAGCTCCAATAATGTGCTATTACTTTAAATATTATAAATTTTGTGCACTCACATCATATTTACAGTAATAGCACATTATCGGAGTTCGACTTCCATCTAATAATTTCAATATTTTCAGCACTTTATAATAGTACTGTAATAGATTTTATGTAATAAAAAAGTTCATAATTCACTTAAAATCAGAATTTCCCCATTTTATATACACACATTAAATTTTACAAGAGTATAATGTAAATCTGTTCAAATGTTATAGATGAAAAATACTATGTTGTTATTGTTTTTGCATTTTAAATCACGTTCTATTTTTGCTTTTTATAAAAAGTGTACATAATTAATTAATCATTTAGTGTCCTCAAGTAATAAATTTTACAAGATTATAATGTAAATCTGTTCAAACATTATAGATGCCTATACGATGTATGTTGTTGTTTTTGCATTTGAAATCACATTCAATTTTTGCTTTTTATAAAACGAGTACATAATCAATTAATCATTTAGGGTCTGCAAGTTTATTTTTAAAAGGTGAGTAACAGCTGTGGGCACAATTAAATTTGGCAATTAAAATCTGATTTTTAATTGTAATTAACAATTTAAAAATTACGTAACGAGATAATGGGAAACGATGAAATTTGATTTATAAACAGAATTTAAAATTAAAAAATTAAAGACAAAAATAAGAATTTAATTTTTAATTGTTAGTTTTAATTAAATTTTGCCCAACAGTAGTGAGTCAATGTCTTTTTATTATTGTAAGTCTAAGTTTTTATTTTTATTTTAAACTTTTAAATTACTCTAACAGAGAGAGGAAAAACCACTCAAGAAAATGAATTTCTTTGGAAACAAAAATTTCAATTTTAGATCACTTAGTGAAATGGGAAGGATCAATAGTGATTGGAAAACGTTTTAGTTCTATTTCCTCTTGACTTCATTTAAGGAGAAGCTATAGTACCTCACATCACATCACATCACAAGGAATCTGATATCTCAAATAGTGATAATAATTAAAATACCATACATGTATGAAAAAATGTAAATTACACATAAAAATATATTGTTTTGAATAAAATTAAATACTGTAGTTAATAAAAAAAGTAAAAAAAGTTTGTCTTGTATCAATTTTTTTCAAATTTGGAATTTTTTATTAGTCATATTTTATTTTCGTATTTTTTTTATGCGAATTTTAAAGTAATTTTACGTTGTTGCTTTGCTTTTATGTGATTTTTGGAAAATTACAGTACATATCCCCCATTTCTCAAGGTAAGTTAAGTCTATTTTTGTGTGCTTTTTCTGAGTAACCTATCTACCACGTAAAACGAGACCCAGGTGTATAATAAAGTTTTCAGATTTTTTAAGGACTTGAGAGAGACTGCAATAAATAAAAATATTGGATTGGAAACTAAGATTATAATAGTAGTGTTTGGTTTAGATATTGCTGAAGACTATAAGCTTGTTGATGTGAAAATTATAGTACATTAAGTTTATTATCTCATGGCTTCAAGATATAACTGAGAATTTTAACTTGGACATAATTATGGGAAGATCGAATATTTTATTGAAAAAAAAAGTTTTCAGAAAGAAAAACGTACAAGAGGTGTTATTGGTATCGTTCAAACAATTATAGAAAAATGTGTTAAAAATGATAAAGGAATTAGTATATTGTTTTTGTATTTGAAAAAAAGCATTTGATAGAACAATGTAGAATAAACTTCTTATCATTCTGAAAAATAAATTATTAGTCTGATAAGAGAAAAGATTAATTTGGAATATGTTTACTGGAGAAAGAATATTAAATCTTAATCTGGCTATAGAGTCATGAGACTGAAGGAATGAGCATTGAAAAAAAAGTTAGACAATAATGCAGCACATAAAATCATTTTAAACTTTTCATTGTTTGTTTAGAAAAAAAATTAGTTAAATATTTATTGTGTGGAAAAGCTAATAATTGGAGTTAGGATGATAAAATATATAAGATTTTCAGAGGATATGGCTCTTATAACTGAGAATGAAAAAAAATCTTCAGAATATGTTGAATAAATTGAATAAAAAGATGTATAGATTATGAAATGAAATTAATGTGTAGAAAGCAAAGTTTATATAAATAGGGAGGAATATAAAATAATAGAAGTTGATATTAAAGAATACAATATAATAAGTGAATGTATTTAGATATTTGTATAATTGGTTGAATGAGATGAAAAAAGTGAAGATGAAAGTAAAAGAAAGATAAGATTGCCAAAGGAGATATTATGAGAAAAAAATTGTAAGAATTTAAAGAGAAAATTAAGAAAAAGATTAAATAAATGCTATAAAACATAGATAATGAATAAAAAAAAATTAAAAACACTTCAGAGGCTTTTGAAATCTTGATGTAGAAAAGAATTAAAAAAATAGTTGGATAAATAAAGTGTCAAGTGAGAATGTTTTGGAAGAGAGATAGAAATAGAAACTGTATTAATATATACTATGAAAGAAAAATAATTTAATGAATGATTTTATGGAATGATTGGCAAAAAAAGATGAAAAAATTATGTGGAATTGAATATCTGGGCACCGAACGAAACATAATAGAGAAATTGATAAATTGGTTGTGTACCTATTCTGTCGATCTGCTACAGAGCATCATTGACTGAGTGATTGACATATATTTTGATTTTAGATGTACAAGTATCCCTTATTTATATAAACATGAATTTATATTTATATAAAACACATCAATATTAGCATAAATATTTTCAGTTTTTAATAAAAGATTTATCCTTTTATATGAATTTTATTAAATTGAAATTTTAATATTTTATTTAGTCTCATTATGATGAATTATTTATAAGAGACGTTATTTAATCCCAGCATTGTACTATGTGTGAAATATTTTTATGCTTCAAAAAAGTCAAAGACTATATTGGTGATAGTTAAGATATCAGCAATGTTCATCAACTAGAAAAACTTTAATAGAGAAATTAGATGTGATGCGATGTGATGTACTGTAGCTTCTCCTTAAACAAAATCAAGAATCTCTCAGCAATTATGCCCAGAGAAACCTGTTAGCTACTTTATTTTACATTATCCAGTCTAAGTTTTCCCATATTCTGCTCCATCCCACTTCCACAACATAATCTTTGTCAACTCCCATAATAAGTGCTGACAATTTTTGCAAACGTGTCACACATATTTATATTAATTTTTTTGATAATAAATACACGAGAAATAAAAAAAATAGCTCTTAGTATAGAGAACTAGCAATAATATACACGTTTTTTTATATAAAAAGATCAAATTAAACATATTAAAAATTATGTAATTATGTAATTAAACATATTAAAAGTAGAACTTCTTAATAATGAAAAAATAAGGCATTACCAATTTTTATTATAGGGGGAGGGAAATGTCAAAGAGAGAAAGTGAGCAACATTAGATTATATCATTTAAGCATTTAGAATTATTTAAAAAGCATTACATATGGAAACGCGGAAGAAGAGTATAAAAAATTGATGATATTAAAACTGACAATCACATTATATGATTAATATACTGGCTCTAGATATGAAGTCGTTAGAGTTGAATTATGCTGCAATAAATAAATAATTGCCTATATTAGATATTTTTAATATATTCATCTACCAGACAAAAATTATATATTTCCAATAGTTAGAAATACAATTTATAATAACAAAACAAAAATGCTTGCTGAATCTTATGATTTTTATAAAAAAACATTATTAATACAAAAATGTACTTGGTATTCGAACTAGAATAACAAAGAGCTCATATAAGGACATGTTATTAGCCTTTTTTTTTTCCAGCTTGCCATCGGATAAAAATGAGTCAAAATAATTAATAATTCATTATTATAGATAACAATTAATTTTTTGTCTATGAAATAAATATATTTTATTAAAGTGAAATTCTACAAAATTAAAAAAAAAAAAAAGCAACGACATAATTATAAATTCGTATATTGTACTTTTTTTAAATAGAAATTAAGCAAAATACCAAAAGATTAGCGAAACGATGCATTATGATTTCTAAATAGCAAAGATTTAATGCTATACAAATATATTTTTAAAAAATGAATTATTTTATTAACAGCTAATTTTATTATTGATTGAAATTATTAGTTTCTACAGCAAAATTACTAAGTTGGACAATAAGTTGAAAATAATTGAAAAAATATATATATATATTAAATTTAATTATTTTTAAATATCCATAATATGAAAATGTATCATTTAAAGTATAACAAATTTTTATATAAAAACAAAAAATATATAGGATATTAAAAAAATGTAATCAACTAAGCAATTTCTCTGGTATTAATTCTGATAAAAATAAAGTAATTGTCAATGAACAATACAAAGTTTTGATTATCAATGAGTATTAGAAAAAAAAAATTCAGAAATCTTTAGCAGATTTGTGAGGACAAAATGTATTATAATTTCTGAATAGAAAAGATGTGACATTATAAAAATAAGTTTTAAAAGATAGATTATTTTAATAATATCAATGTTAAGTATTTATATGAATCATTGTATAAAATAAAATCATTCATTAATTACTAATAGTAACTAACAACAATAAATTAGAGGCAAATAATACATGACAAATTCTATAAGTAGAAAAATTGTTTCCAATACCCATCATTGAAGATAATATATAAAAATCTGAGACTAACCAATTTAGTTTAGACTGATTTGATAAATTATGTTAAATGATATGCCTTCTGTTAAAAAACAAATAAATAGTATTTCTATCTGGAAATTGATACTATAAGTAAAATAACAATACTTAATTTATATCAGTCACAATTGATTATTTTTATCTACTTTTTAAATAAAATATATTCCAAGATCTCAATATTTCATATATTTTAGAGACCACTTTCATGTTTACGATATAATCATAACAATAATAAAAAATTTCATCAATTGATAATTAACTATTCTTAAAGATTACTCATTCAATATTTTTAAAACTTTGAAAAACTCTAGAATACCTTTACTTTTATATGCACAAAAAGATTTGTATAGAAGTAGGTTTATGGATTCTTTATTAAATTTTTTTGAATAAATTCAATGTTTAATAAAACACTGGATAAATGCTAGTCATAGTTTGCCATTGACTTTATTTAAAAACCTTATTATCATCATTATAAATCAAATACCAAAATGAATATCTCAACTTTAAATTAGTTTCTATGATTGATAGTCTCTATTTTTCACAACATATCAGATAACTTTCTTGTTTCACCAATCTTATTTTTGGCATACCTATCCATATATCATTTTATTAGAAATATATTCAACCCAGTTCCATTTCAGTTTCTTATTTTTTTCACTGAATTTAGTGATACTGGTTGTTGTTTTATCCACATATTTCAATTTTGATCTTTTGTTTCTACTCCTAACACATAGCACTCTTCTGTTAAATACCATTCAGATCCATAAATAAAAACTGATAAAATATATCTATTAAAAACTTTCCTATTTAAAGTTATAGACTTATTTTCTTTATGTATTTCTACCAAAAGCACTTCATTCAAATTTAATTCTATATATAATTTCACGTATTATATTCCATATTCTTTACTAATATGACCAAGTATTTGTAGTTATTAACTTTTTAAAAATCCATGGTTTATAAATCTTTATTTTTTCTTCTGATAAAATCCATTGAACATTAATTTTACTCTCATTATCATTTATCTTTAATCTTACTTTATTATGTCACCTAGCAATTATTGCAATATTTCCAAAAGTTCCATAGTATTATTTGCAAAAGCATCTGCATAATTTAAATGACTGTTGTAATCTCCAATTACTTTTACTTTCTTAACATCCCATGTTACTCTACAAAATACTTCCTAAAAGCTATATATATATATATATATCTTAAAATCAGTCTTTTTAGTATCATTTTGTAATCTTATCATTGCTGTTACATCTTGATAAATATTCTTCAGAAAATGACAATATCCTCTGTCTATATCTTTATGATCTAATAAGGTAATCATCATATAAATTCTTATAGAATTATAATATACAAATCCAAGAGAATAATAGCAACTCTTTCTATAACTTTTCTCAATATTTGGATACCATCCACTATGCTAAAAGGACTTTTCCATTCAGCTTGTTCTTTTCATTAATTAAATTTTAGCTACTCTAAAGAGCAAGTTGTAATTATTTTAAAAAAGAATTAATGTAGAGATATATAATATTATAATATTGCTACAATTGTAATTTGTAATGTCTTCTTTATTACCTTTTTAAATATCAGTGTTACTATTGCATTATTCCATTCATCTGTTAATTCTTTATAAATTAGACACTTAGTATATAACTTTACCAACAATTTTTTTTATTTCTTCATCTGATTGTTTTAAATTATTAATTATAATTCAACTATTTTTGGATGCTTTTTTTCTCTTCATAGATTTAATTGCATATCTTACTTCTTCAATTACAATGGTAGGCAATTCAAAAATCAGGGCATAATATTGTTTTTTTATTAGTATTTAAGTCTTTATTGAACTTACCCATATGATGTATAATGTCATATCCCTTTCAGCAATAGTTCTATCTTTTTTATTGCCAAAATAACTTTCCCATCATTATCAAGATTGTTTAATATTTTTGACACTTTCATTTACTTCTATAGATTTTCTTGCTAATTTGAAATTAGATTTAATTATGTAGTTATTATATTAGTTCATTTTCTCATCATTTTAAAAATCTCAATATAATCACTCCTCAATGAATGATTTTTATATATTTTGATATTCTTTAATTTCTTCATACATTGTCTTGTCTGAATAGAAAATTTACTGGTAAATTGCTGCTTGCAGTTTTTAATCCTATATCACTTGTCTCCTCATTGATGTTTTTCAAGTTTAAACTATATTCAAAATCTGTTAATATTTTAAAATAATTTTCAAATTCTGCTTTAATTTATTGAAGTGCTTCTGAAGGTTAGGAATATCAATTGTTAATACTATTTTTTTAATAATTTTCTTCTGTAGTGATGTATAAATGTCTATCTTGCACCTTTCTAATTAATAATTAGATCCTGCTTTGAATCTATTAAAACATTAAAATTTTGAAATAATTATGTTAGTCAAAATATTTGGATTCATCCATATCTTTTTTTTTGTCTTTATTTAAAAAAAAGGATTTATAATATACCATTTTTTCTTCTCATGTGAACTTCATTAGTGTGTGTCCTCTTTTATTTTTATCAATATTCAAATTTGTCCATAGTATTTTCACTTTTAACTCATTTATCAATTTTAATATTGAAGTTTCTCATGACAATTTTAGCATTTTGTTTGGTCTGCACAAAAGCATGTTTGTACATCAATATAAAATCCATTATTTTTTCTATCATAATGAGACACATGAAACTGAATTATCTACATTTGATATTTTCCATTAAGTTAGATAACTAATCTTACTTCTCTGTCTGTTATACTATCAATTTAAATAATATGGTTTTCATTTTTTATTTATAATAGATCTCACTTCTTTTGTGTCTTTAATAGATGTGTATTTCTAGGAAAGAATATATCCACTCTTTAAATCAATTATTTCTTCATGTTTTATCCAACATAATAAATTCCAACAATATCCCATTGTATAGTAGATAGTTATTTAAAATCATACAATCTTCCTTGCTTGAAAGTGATCTGCAATTGTAAATATCTAAATTAAAAATCAGCATTAATTGAAATTCTGGTGCCTAAAATTCACGATTCCTTTGACCATTTAGTCTTTAGCTACCAACCATTCCTTGGCTGGTGACATTAAAGTATTCTGATAATTACAATTACAATTTAATTTTGCCTCTCATGATTGTAAATATCTTTAGAAAAAAATAGTCCATACACCCATTTATCCTGCTTTCAAGGCAACTCAATAAATATTTTAGTTATAAAATATCAGGCAACTGAGAAGAAAGATTGTGGTATATAATCATGAACTTAAAGGTAAAAGCCAATTAATTCACCACAATGTCTAATGCATATTCATGAGTATCACATTCACATTTATACATTGTATGAATAAACATATAGTAATAAAAGCTGCAGTGCCAAGATTATATGGAGTGAACATTAGAAATAGATCCTAGTAAGTTACTTTAAGACCTCAAAGAAGAATCAAATAATTATTTTTAATTAATTACAAATTCCTTTCTACAACCAACAACTCATTATGTTCTTGACTTTTAATAGAAGGACATGTTGTCTGATTGTTGAATATCCTGTTGTATATGGAATGAAATTTGATTCTATGAAAATTTTTACATTTTTTAGCAAGTTAAAATTTCCAAACAAAATTAAGAATTATATTTCAAGTAACCATTTTCTATATGATTCCACAAACAATCTCAAAAAAAACAAACATAATCTCCCTGAACTTAATTGGCCTAATAAATTTGATTCCTGATTGGTTTAATGCAATGGTAGAATGGTGGATTCTTAAGATCCATAAAATGCAGTTTCACTCTATCTCACTCCCTGCATAAACTTTATATGAAGTTTTGTAGAAATAAACCATCGAATCATTATTATTAATGTTGTTGTTGTAGTCATCATTAATAATATTATTATTACAAATATTGACTTCTTTACTTTATTTTTCTGTGGAGATATCTAAAGAAACTTTTTCTGTACAATGACTTAAGCCCTTGCCATTTATTTATTTTCAGGATTACTTAAAATCCAGATCCAAGTTATCTATTATGATTTTAATAAGATAATAAACTTTAAAATCAAATATTGAATTTCTGGCGTCCAATTATATCTAGACTTCTGTTTAAAATATGTATATAAAATCCGTTTACAACTAATATCGGAATTTTAATCAATATACCTTTTCATTCTTATTTCAATTTGAATTTATTTTTTAGAGTGCTTCAGAATATTGAATGTATTTTAATTAATAAAATGTATTTTTAAAACAGGCTTAAAAGTATTTAGAAATGCTTTTAATTTTCTAAAATTAATTCTAATTTATGCGCACTGGTAGTCGCTTGGATTACATTTGTGAAATTTTGTTCGAGATCTTAATGATGATACCGTCATTATAATTTTGAAATATTAATATATAAATATATATTAAAGTCGCAATTTCTCTTTTTTTCTGCTGTTTTTGAAACTAAATTAACTATGCTTATAATAAACAACTTAAATATATATGTAAACTTATTAAAAGCAGGTTAGTTTTTAGTAGACATTAGACACATTGAAAGGATTAATTGCATTTAGTATCGAACTGATGAGAGCTGAGATCATTTTCATTGTTAAGCGCAGCAGAACTACAGCGATGTATTTTCTTTTTATAAATGTGATTGCGTTTTGAATAATCTACCGCTATCTAAAACAGGTAATTACCAAACTTATTTATACATAAATTTTAAATATAATTAATGGATATTTAAGTATATGTGACGTTAAAACTTTTATTTATTCATTAAGAAAAAAAAAGTGAATATATTTAAAATTTGTTTCCTTATATATATATATTCTCTAAACTAGCAGAAGAGTGTAATGAATAATGACTTCTTTACTATTTCCTTGAAGAGCTATTAGAGAGACATTTCTTTTGTAGTGGACTATTTAACGATCGTTTATTACATTATGTATTTAATTGCAAAAAAAACAAAAACGACAAAATTATATAATGTTATTAGACTTGTTCCTCACAATATTGTTTTAGTTTATTTGTATTTTCAGTATGCTTTTTTATAAGATATATATTGATAAATATTTGCTTTAGTGGAATATATATATATATAAGCATGTATAAGTATTTGTAAGACAGATTAACGAAAGAATACTTGTCCAGTATAAAATACTATCTTAGGATCATTAATCTTTTTTAGGTATCTTTATTCACATATCAAGAATGTATAATGGAATGAATATTTTAAATGTATCTAAAAAAATCTTGGAAAATTAAAAATATAGTTGAATTAATAAATAAAAAAGAAAGATACATTATTTTTTACCTACATTTGAGCTAAGAATAATATAATCTTTAACTTAATAAAAGATTAGTAATAGTCAACAATGTATTTATTTAAAGTGGGTGGAATCAAAAATATGAATACAAGAAGTTGAAACCTTGTAGTCCAAATTATAGTAATTTAACATATATATTTAAGATATCAATTTCTTTTTTTATATAAATATCAATTATTAGATCTCTGCATCAAGACATTTCCATAATCGGCAATCAAAAAATATGTTTATACTTTTTAAAAAATATGTATCATTTCCATAATCAGTTCTCAAAAAATTCGGTTTATACTTTTTAAAAAATATTTCAAATTTAATTCATTCTTATCAGGCCTTTGGTGAAATGAATAACTATTGTGCCTCAAATAATAGCAACACCGTATAAATTAAAATCTTTTTATTAGATATTTCATCTATAGATGTACAGTCATAGTCAAAGAAATAATAAGCAAAGTTTATGCATTTTATTTTTAATTTGTATCATGGTTAACTGCCTTTTAAAAATATTGTTAGAGATGGAAAAGAAAAAAAAAGATTTTCCTAGATCTGGAATTCATTAGATTTCTTTGCATTTGTTTAGAGTGTTAGGTTTTTTCAATATTTTAAAAGAGTTTTCATAGTTTGTAAATCATATTTTTTCAATTTAGCTAGTGTTTTGGGGTGATGATTATTATCTAAAACATATGTTACAAAGACTGATGTAAAGACTTTTGAGCTTTCTGATTTTTATATTAATATGACTATTTATTTGATTTACAAATCATTTTCGATATTGGAATAATGATATTTTATAGATATTTTAGTAATCTAAAAGTTCTTGATTTTTCAGCTTATGAAAAGAGTCAACGAGTTTTTTGTTAATAGAAAAGAATGTCTTATTGTCAAAACTAAACAGTCATCTACTGATCTTATCAGTGATTATTTTAATGTACGGAAAATTATTATAATTCATAAAATCTTTTTAATTCAACTATTTTTCTAATATGAAGTTTTGTTTATAATGTGTTTATTATAATTATAGGAGAATAAGATATTTTTAATTAAGTGCATTTCTTGGCCAAAATGATATTAATTAGGCTATCATTATTTTCTCATTAAAATATTTTTAGCCATAGAAAGTGTATGAGAAGATTGATGATGTGAATTAAAATTGAGATATTTATTTGTATAGATAGATATTCTAAAAAAAACAGAAAGTGACAAAGTACTGTTTTTTTTAGCAATTAAAATATTTAAAAAAGAAAGTTTTAATATTATTATTTTTAATTCCATCTTAAACTTTACATGAGATTGCTATTTATCAAAAAAAGAAAAGAAAGAAATGCATAAGGTCATTTACATAAGTTTGTATCCTATATTTATAATATGGCCTTATGGACTTGACAGTTTGAATTCCTTTCTTATTTTTCTTCAAGAATGGAATTCCAATATAAATCTTGCTATGAAAATTAAAATTATAAATTACTATTCTAAATATTTTAATCACTAAAAAAAATCTTACTGTACTTTATCACATTCAGGCTTTAGAATATCTACCCCCACAAACCGATATTTCAATTTCAATCTATTAGAAACATTCTGCTCATATATTTTCTATGGAAAAGTATTCTTTAGTGAGAGCATAACATATTATCAACAAAGCTTTATATACTATTAATGTTAAGAGAGAGACAAACAAATCTTTGACTGAAAATAGAGCAATTCTGTTAGAATTTAAAGGTATCATTGATAAAATCAAGTGATGTTTAAATTATAACATAAACTTTAAGATAAGTACTTTTAGAAACATTAAGATATCTATGAACATTCATGTTTGCAAGCTAATTCAATCAAATTGACATATTAATGTAAGAATTAGAGAGAATAAAAATGCTTTTACTCTAAGCCAATCACATCAGCTTTTATATTATATTTCTAAAATACTGTCAACATTACTAGTTTTAATAACATTAAAATGCTAGAAAGATTAAAAAGTATGATTTATGAAACATAACACAGTCTCTTATTCTAAAAGGACCTTACAGTTTATTTAAGATGAAGATTTTCAGCATATTCCCAGCCTTGTGATAACTAGTTTAATAATATACAAAAATGTATTTTAACATATGATTCAGCTCAATACCAACATTAATTTTAGTAAGTATTAAAAATTTTTCGAAAGTTTGCAGAGGATGGAGTCTTGTTAAGTTATTGTATGCTAACATATTTTTATATGAATGATTTCAAAATATATTTGATTCATTTAATTAATATTGATTCAGAATTTTATCAAATATTTTTCAAGTTCTTTTTATAATTTTCAAAAAACATAAATATATTCTTTTATTTCTACTTAATGCATTTTTCAATGTTTTTCTTTAAATTCAAAAATCTGTTTGTTGATTGGTATAATTATTTATAAACTTTTGAATCACTTTTAAATTAGAATGAAATTTTAAAATTGAAGATTAATAGATTTAAATTCAATAGAATTGTTTCAAATTTGAGATATAAGAAAGAAATACCAGGAAAATCAATATGGCATAGTAATATTTTTTGGTATATCACCTAATTTCCTAGATATGAAACAGAAGATGGGAAAAGATTGAAATAATTTAATATCAAATTAAAAATTATTCTTAGACCTTTACTATGTTTTATGTAAAATTTGTGAAAAAGTAGTAGAAATAATTTTTTTTTGCTTTCAATTTAAAATTATAATAACATTTTAAAATTGAGGTTTAATAGATTTCATTTCAATATAATTTGTTGAAATTTGGAACATTTTTAAAAATCTCTGCCACAATGATAGAACCCACTATTATTTAAGATAGATGATGTAATTTCTTGTGTTATAAAGAAGTGAGAGGAGGAATTTTGAATATTTTGGCAAAACCTGTTTTTAGAAATTCAATATATTTTTTCCATTTATGTTGAAATAAAAATTAGTTTACAATATAGTTTTGTTGAGCATTATTTTTTAAAAACAATTTTTTCAAATAAAACGAAAAAAATGTCAAACAATTTTAAATAGAAAATAAGTTAATTACTGATTTATTATACATATATAATTATGTACACATACTAACTGCAAAAATATCTAGTGATATATATATATATGATGGAATTAGAATCCATTATGTTGCCTTAATAAAATACTTTAATAAAAATATAAACAAATATTATAGACAACTACATTAATAAATATTTAATTTATTACATCGAATCGATTTTAATAATTTTTAGGATTTAATTTGAACAATAAGTGTGTGCTACGTTAATATAAATCGCGTGACTTTTTGATTTATTCTAACATCTTGAAAAGGTTCATTTTGAACTAAAATCGATTCGATGTAATAAATTAAATATTTATTAATGTAGTTGTCTATAATATTTGTTTATATTTTTATTAAAGTATTTTATTAAGGCAACATAATGGATTCTAATTCCATCATATGAAATATTATTGAAGAAAATTTTAGAAATGCTTTTAAATTAGAACGTCATAGAAGTATTAATATTAACGAAGAAATGACTTTAGACTACTAAAGAAAAATGCAAGTTTTTATATAATTCAGTGGATATAATATCTTTTAGTTTATTTAAAGATTTTTATAAACAAGATTAAGAAAATTTCTATATTGAATATATGTCATCTGATTTCTTTTAACTCTACAAACATTTGATGTCATCCGTGTCTTCTGATTGTTGATGGTAAATTTTATAAACTATGTCCTTGATGTGTCATAATTTTTATGAAGCCTTTATTATTAAGGGTAAAGGATGCTAAGTTTCTGAATTTAGCACCAGGAATCTGTGAATTTGAGTTGAAAGTCGTCAGTTAAACATTAAAAATTTTAATAATTTTTAGGATTTAATTTGAACAATAAGTGTGTGCTACGTTAATATAAATCACATGACTTTTTGATTTATTCTAACATCTTGAAAAGGTTCATTTTGAATGAAAATCGATTCGATGTAATAAATTAAATATTTATTAATGTAGTTGTCTATAATATTTGTTTATATTTTTATTATATATATATATATATACTATTAAGTGTTAAATTGATTCAAAGTAAAATTATACATATTAAGTGAAGTTCATTTACAATATAGTTTTGGCAAGTATATATTCTAAACAAATAAAATTTAATAAAGTAGAAGATAATGACTAGTAATATGATGATAATAATGATGATGATGAATAACAAATAATCTGTTTGGGATAAACTCAGTGATCAGTTAGTTATCTTTTATTTTGCTTCAGAGGCATCTAATAAGGCAAAATGAAATTTCTAAGCAATAATAATATGCAAAATTATAGAACAACTGAATAACTGGAAGACACTTTTAAAATATAAATTTCCCCTATCAAAATATATTCTCTGAGCAATCAATAATTTGCACTTAAATTAACATCTAAAAATCTTTATGTCCATTTAAAATATCCTAAATAGCAAATATTAATTACTAAAGTATTTAATAGAATGATTTAATCTACTCTACTCTTGTAAAGTATAAATGTAAGGTACTTTTCTAATAGTACAATAAATAATAAAGAATTTCTTTTGCCACCATCAGAATTAAAGTATAAATGAATTGATTAATAATTAATAATAGAATGAATAATGATCTCAGGATTCTTCTTGTTAACTTTTAAAAAGCATACTGTTGCATTGTGTTGCAAAATAAATGACTGACATCCTGGTAGATTCTGGGAGACATGCACTTCCCTTATAAGTTAATGTATCCTAATAAACTACCATAATAATAATCATTACATAAAGAAGTGTTTAATCTACTTGACAATTCATAAATAAATTAAAAAATTATAGCCTTTTATCAAGGATATCATTCAAAATAATAGAAAGAAAGAGCACCTTTTATATCTTTCTACTACCCCTTCAACAACACAATAAAATAATTAATTTTGATTTTGGTACCCTTTTATTAATTAATAATGTGCAGTGGGAAAATGGATAAAATAATCCAAAACAAGATTAAATAAATATTTATTTCTTTTGACTACAATTCCATCTTGGAATTGAAGCATTTATGGAATATCTGCATTTGTAATAAAATTGAGATATTAGATCTGCGTAAAATCAATTATCTGATTTACCAAGATTTCTGTTATGAATAAAAGTTGTGAACACAAAACAAATTTCATATAGAAAAACAGAAACTGCATTTAAACAATAACAATACATTTATTCATGTTTAAATACAACATAAGCAAAATTTATTTACAGGATTACCAGATGATCTATGCCAAACATATGGTAGGAAATTACCATAGGTAACCTCACTAACAAATGATCTATAGGTTTTAAAAATATTTGGATAAGTTATTCAATAAAATATACTTGGGGGAAATATTGATTTAAACATTGGATTAACTTATTTTATAATTAACCTGAATATATCACTCAATTTTAACAAAAGTTTGGTCTAAAGAAATAAAATAACAATAGCTTAAATCATAAGCTGAGCAAAACAATTCAATAAAAATATTCCCTTGTCAGGTAACAACTCACAATGCCTCTTTCTTACAGATTAAAATATTGTTAACTTGAATTATTTTGTGACTTGGTTTGAATAAATAAACTTGTATGATGAAAATAGCTGTCATATCCAGACAAATAAAATAATATTTTCTAGCATTATTTTATTTTATTTTAAGTAAAATTTAAAGAAATGTATGGATCATTCATCAGAAGTCATGTACAAACATATTATACTAGAGTTATCTCCACACAATATTAAAATATTTAATATTAGATAACTTACTAATCCATTTGCAAAGTGGTCCAGTTGGTGAAAACAAACAACATTGAATATGTGTATTTATTATAATGCTATGTGCTGAGAATAAGCATTTAAAATCATTAATACCTTGTTGCTTTACTTGTAGACTACTAGTAAGGCACAGTAGCACAATATAAACACTGTTTTATTTAATGAAAGCACTACAAATAACAAAGTGAATCTTGAAGAACTAAGTATTTCAATAACTAACTTATCATTAACAAATTATTTCTAAAGCACAAATAACTTCACCTACCATGGTGGAAGAATATTTAATAACATCATGAGGGAAAGGCTAATGATGATAGGATCTGCAGAACAAACAATATGAATAAAAGTATAGTGGAATTTAATACCTATATCTAAGGCAAAAAATATATGTGTGGATGCAGTCTCATGACATAAGGAAAAATGGAATCCATACCAAAAATATGGTCCTCTCATGAGACATAGGTACCTAAGCAACATTTGAATGAATACAAACATATAAGCACAATCTTCTTATGGGATATAAAAAGTGAACAATGGGGAGAGGTCTCCATCCCACAAAGAACAATAAGCAAAATAACATCAAATAAAGTCTAATGCTTGAAGGCATATATCCTAGACTAAACAATGGCAAGATAACAAAATTATCATTAATAAAACTAGGTAAATTAATATTCACACTAAAATTTCAAACATTAAGCAATGTCTAAAACCGAGTTCATGGTTAGTCAAATGACTGTAAAATATTTAAAAATAGCACACTAAAATTTGTACATTAAATAAGGAATATACCTATATGCAATAAACAGCATAAAACATATAAAGTGGGCACAAAAGCAAAGTAAATGTGAATAATATGAGATTAAAAAATGCTCAGTTATATTAAATTTTAACTGTAAATTATTATATCATAGCAATTATAAACACTGAACTTCTGATAAATGCATATGCTGGCTGTTTACCTATAAGTGAATGAAAGACTAATAAACAATATACAGAAAATGTAATAGATAAATATCTCTACATGAATAAAAGGCATTATAAAATTGACCTAAATCAATAAATATCAACTCACATGTATTTTATCTTATAATGCATTCTATCATAAATCATTAATAAGAATATTATAATAATTATATTATTATATTGACATAGAATCATTATAATAAAATACAAAAAAATATTGTATATATTTAAAAAAAACACCTTAGTTAATTAGTGGAACTTTCTGTAGTGAGCAGTCTATTGAGGGTGCAAAGTCTTTCCTCGGTGGGTTATCCACAGAATGAAGGATCTGTAGCAAGCAAATAATTTTTTATAAGGCACATAGAACTTCCGAATATAAGTATACATGATAAAAACATTAACAAAGTTCTAAACTCTTAAATTTAATAGCAAGTTTAGATCCATTTGAAGAAATTGGCCAATGTAAACTAGCTAGCTAAAGAATATTAATTCAGTGATGCACAACAATAAAATAAGTGGCCAACTGAGTCATGGAGTGCATAGTTCCATTTAAACTAATAGCAATACATTCATATTTCTTTTTTCATGAAAAGAAGCACATTTTTAAAAGCAAGTTTAAATTAATTACAATAAATTCAGTTCAAGTTATTATTTTCAGTATTTTTTTACATTACAAGTGTGTTTAACAGTTCACAATTTAATAACACATTTATCCAATGTCCATTATTGTTATATCAGCAAATAATATTATTCTTATTAATCTTTTAACTGATTTCTTTAGTTCAAGTTTATTGGAAGCTTTTTTAAAGCAATACTGAGAAAATAAAGCATATAACAGTTCTGCTTTTTTATTTAAATTTTTTATGTTTATTTTTCTCATGAATATTCTTCTTTATAGCAAAATTCAGAGAAAACAAATGCATTTAAATAAATTCCTCCTGTACCAAAGATGACAGGCTATTAATAATTATAAAGTTCATATTGAAGAAGCTTTACTCCTTAGAAGTAATATTAATTATTATTTCTAGCATTAAAATTAGAATAATCAATATAGCAGCATTTTCTTAGTTCAACTTTTTAAACAGTCTATATTTTTAAAACTTCAACTTTAATTGCTTTCTTCTAAAGATATAGGATAATACCTCAAAGTAAATTAGTACAATGTCTTGTATAATTTTATGAATTAATATCAATGAATACACCACCTGGTTTCTATTAAAATATACTTTAACCAATAATTGATGAAATTGACTTATTATAATTGAGCTATTTTTTCTGAAGCATAATATTAGTAGTGAAGATAATTTAAATTGAATTATAGTAATAAATAACAACATTACCTTAAAAACTGGCTAACAATGCATTATAAGTTAATAAGTATATCAAAATTTTAATA
>JAQFVV010006372.1:870439-972939 GCA_028023455.1 Epiperipatus broadwayi | reverse complement strand
TATTGATAGATAGTATATGGATAAAAATATAAACTAGTTTGTAAATGATTCAGTTTGAGACAAAAGTCTTTCCAAAAGTTCTTCAAAAAGTAACAGTAAAAAAAAAAGAAGGATTACTTACTTGACTTGCAAACTGCTAGATAATGTATTTATGGTTTTGTATTCTTATTTATTCTTAATTTATTTTTTAATAAAAACAACTAGATACCTGTTTATATCCTGAATTTGTTTGGAACCTAAAAAAATCTCAATTTTTATTTATCATATATTTTATCCTCTGATCATGAAAAGAGGTGAATATCATTTCTCAAAAGTTCATTGGCTTGATATATATATATATATATATATATATATATATATATATATATATATATATATATATATATATATATATATATATATATATATATACGATTCTAAAAACTAATTAAAGATATAATTCTGTACAAGTTATATAAAAATGCTATATCTCCATTACAAATCAATTCAGTAAAATAATTATCAATAAATTACATTAGCTCAATTGGTTTACATTGGGTAAATTTTAACATAAAAGCAATTTATTTATTTACATGTTAATGTTAAAATATATTTTTTGTATTTAATGAGAATAATTTTAATACAAATATATGCCTGGCAAGCATTTGCATTACTAATTATTATAATTTTCTAAATTATTTGAGATATATCCTTTGCACTTTTCTTGTAATCTTTTATAATTACATAGAAAGAAAAGACAAATGCTTAGAGGAATTTTCATAATTTGATATATTCTTTGCTAAATTTTTAAAATTGTTCTTTCTCTCTTCATCTTCTTTTTTCTTTCTATATATATACAGAAAGTTACAGAAAAGATATATTTACATTAAATACGTGATACAAATGTAAACTTCAGATAATAAATCATAAATTTATAAAATCTATCTTAACTAATGATAAAGGTTGTACTGATAGTTTGGAAAAGTAAGTAAAATGCTGAAGTTAATAATGAGCAAATATTTAATCCCTGAATAATGCTTACTAATCAAAAAACAACTCATGAGAATTAGTTGAAATTTTGATATGGTATAAGGTTAGTGTTCAACAATATTGCAAAACACATGGATGAATCTGAAATATTAGTTATGAGATATACTTGTAAATATTAAAAATATAAAGAAAATGTATTTATGTAAATAAACTTCAGCAATGATATAATTAAGCAAGCTACCAATTAAAATTGGCAATTTCAAACCTAAATTATGCACCTAGTAATATTTATTTTTATTTGAATTACATTTAAACTAAAAGTGGAAATTAGGTAAATCAAATAAAAGCACTATTATGATTTTAGTTTGAAATTATTAGTATTGGTATAATTCGGTTGAAAAGTTCTTAGGATGTTATAAATATTAATACATCTTCTTCAACATTCATTGGTATCAAAGGATGATAAGATTTATATTATTTAGAATTATTAAATATTTTTATATGGACTAATATAACTGAAAGTGAGTTTATTAACTGTAAGAACTTTGAAGCATTTTAAAGAAATAATATTATGATTTTTGATTTACTTAAAATTTTTATTATTTTTTCAATTCTAACTTGCAATTAGAATATTTGGGTTTGGGTGATTTGTAGTTTATAATCTTTATTAAGATAACTCAGTGTTTATTTCTTCATGTCCATTATTGTCAATAAACATTATTTTCATTATTAATTTTTGTTTTGTATTCTTCATCATCACTTGCATTTTTCAGAAATCTAACAAAGCTACACATATTTATTTTATGCATTAAAAGTATAACAGTCCAAGAAATATGATGTTGAAGTAACTTTATTGTATTACATTATTGATGTTAAGATAATATCCATGGTTAAAATTATTCAATTTATATTAATTTTGAATTAAGATCATAAGATTGCTTTATTTATTTTTGATATAAGATTACAAGACACCTGTTGGTGTGATATATGAATAACAATAAAATCCCTTTTCTACTCATAATATCATGAATGTAATCTTAGTATGTTATAATTACTTTTAATATAAGTTTTTATGTTTAATTTTAAAGTCACTAAACATCACATTATCACTATCTCATACTAGCACATAATTGTTATTAAAGAAGGCAAAACTCTCTCCATACAGTAGTGCCACCCTATGCCTATCAGAGTAATCAATGGATGCCAGAAGGCTTGTGCATAAAATCCCTATTAATGCCTACTCATCCAATATCCCCAGACTAGTTTCTGGCTTGTGGCCATCATCAGTGAGGAGCCTTGGATCTGAGAGCACTGCACCTAGATCTTAGGATCTAATGCAACCCTCCAGCAACCACCTTTTATCTCCACTTAACTACAAAACTATGAGAATGAAATTGAAAACACAATAATATTTTCAATCTAATCTCAATAGCTTAGAGTGTTTTGCCTTGTTTAATAACAATTATGTGCTAGTATGAGATAGTGATCATGTAATGTTTAGTGGTTTAACACCAATCCTGCATTATAGGATAGTGGTGGCTATGGGTGTTAAAGAGCCAAAGCCACCAAAATGTATGGGTACTCAATTGAGTTCAGACCCATATGGCTATATAAGATATTGAGCTTGGATTGAAAATATTATTGTGTTTTCAATTTCATTCTCATAGTTTTGTAGTTAAGTGGAGATAAAAGGTGGTTGCTGGAGGGTTGCATTAGATCTTAAGATCTAGGTGAAGTGCTCTCAGATCCAAGGTTCCTCATTGATGATGGACACAAGCCAGAAACTAGTCTGGGGATATTGGATGAGTAGGCATTAGATAGGGATTTTATGCACAAGCCTTCTGGCATCCATTGATTACTATGATTGGCACAGGGTGGCACTACTGTATAGAGAGAGTTTTGCCTTGTTTAATTTTAAAATGTTGTTGTTTGTCATTAGGATCACATTCTTTATTGATTTAAAAATTAAAAGAAAAATAATATTGTTGCTTGTTGAAGAATTCATTAATGAAAGAATTGAGATTTGATTACCATAAATATTTTAAGAAAAAATTGTGTTGCATAAAAGAGATGAGTTACTTTAAGAAAAAAATACTATATCAGAAATCTGATTATTTAGAAAAAAAACACTGTGATTATAAGATTTAATTTTATTTTAAAAGTGTTAGATCTAGAGCATTTGAAGTAACTTAACCTTCTGTGTAATGTGCAGTATAAGATTTTAGAAGTTGTATTGTTAAAGAAAGAGTATCAGAACACTATTCTCCTGATGATGTTTGAATTTGTTTTCATGTGTTTATTTCTTTTAAAGTAGCATTATAACTAACCTAAACCTTTCTGCTAAGCTGACCATTTGACTACCCTAACCATGAACTTATTATTTCTAGAATTAGCTTAACCATTTTTGTATAAACAGATGGTTTTGATTAGCTTACTTATATTTATGGTTATTATTATTTGGTTAGCTTTTTTGACTATCACCTGTCCATTTTCACGTTTTCAGGTTACTTTTTGTGCACCCAACAAGTTGACTTCAATTGATTATTTGTTGTTATGTCAATCAATTGTTGTAATATGGTATTTATTCATGTTATAATATTTATAACAAAAATATTATATAGTACAAATAAATTTTAAAATACTTTTTTCATTTTTCTTTAACAAAATTAAACTGAATGGGAAAAAACCCAAATTATATCTAAAATCTATTGCTAAATCTTTAAATAACTGATTTTGTTCTTTTTTTAATTATAAACAAATAACATTTAGTCTCACGATATAGCATCTTGTTGTGAGCTTATATTTTCCAGATGATCTTTAAATACTTATATAAATCATCTTTGAATTCTGAAGTATTTGACATATTGTCAACAATTTGACATTTCTTACAATGGTAAATGTGCAGTCTTGTAATATTTTCTACATTACAGTTTATTTAAGAAAGATAAATAGTAGATAAACATGGAAAACATTACTTAGAATATTATTTTACAGCTGATGCAGACAATCTGAGAAAGAGGTATTCTAGGTATTTTTTACTTATTCAGTTTTTTTTTTTTTTTATCATATATTTCAGTTAGTATTAAAGTTTTTCTGGTGATTCACAGAGAGTTTTTTTCCAAGCTATCTATATTGTAAAAAAAAAACCCAGACAAGGGTTAGACTACAATTTAAAACTGGAAGCATATTGAATGCATAACACAAGTTATTTTGGTCTTGAGATAACATCTTTCTGTTATTAGCTCGCTTTTTTACTTTACATAGAAATAAAAAATAAATTTATATTATTTATTAGTTTCACATGCCAATTAGTCTTAAATGTAATTAATAAATTACCTTATTTTCCAAACATTAAATTTACCAAAATAAACTTTATTATAACATTAATCTGGAACCTTTGATAATGAATCTTAATTACCTTGTTTTCACCTAAAAATATTTAATTTAAAAAAACTTATTAAAAATTTCTTTAGAATCTAAAACGGAATTTAGACTTATCTATTATTTAAATTAATGTTGAAAATTGAACTTTCACAAATATTTAAACATACAAATACCAATAATTTAACCTGTATATATATATAAGAAATTGAGTTTTGAATTATTATTATCATTAAGTTTAATTAAAATGAAATTTATAATCAAATAAACTATGCTCTATATATCTTTATTTTTAACCAACTTTATATTAATCACTCGTCCTTTCTCTTCCTGGTTTTGGCTGATTAAAACTGTCAATAATGAAATAAACATTTCAATGTGTGTATGTGTGTGTTTATATGCAATGTGTACCTAGAAGTGCAGTTTAGTTATTTGTTAATTAATTGAACTATAATAAAAAAAAAAACTAGAATCAATTTACATTTGTATGTTTTTTTTTTTTAAAGTTTTTAATTTTATAATATAATGTCAAGTAAATCAGCATCATTGTAAAATAAGTTTCTTATAATAGAAAAGTAGGGTAAGATAATTAAAAAATAACATTTTATTGTGTTTATTTAAAAACATCTTAAAATTTTATAAAAAGAAACAATAATTATATCAGGTATATTAAAAGAGTTCTTCTAGAAATAAAGAATAAATAGTGAGTCTTTAGAATATATAAAAAAAGAAAGAAAAGAATTTTAATTTAGTAATAGAAGACATAAGAAATCAAGCACGTCACATTAAAAAACATGTCTATATTAATGATATATCATTAGAAAATGGATCAGATAAAATGGAAATAGAGATAGTAATTGCTAGAACTTTAAAATATATTGAAATTATAGAAGAGGGTTAAATGATTAAACCAGCAACTGGACAATCATTTAGCAGAGATAATAATAAAAATAATGGAAAGATAATCATGTGTTGAATTAGAGCATGCTCACCACCATAAGGACCATCCAAGTCCAAGTGATAAATGACATTGAATAATCCACATGGTGTCACTTAAATGTGTCAGTGATGGCTTTGGGCATACTTTAGAATTATAAATGGCAGTGATCAATCTAAATACTAAAAGTTTGTAACTTCTAAAATACAAATGTTTTTTGCAATAATGATGGCTTAAAGTACCAAAGTATGTGGAGAGGGAAATTATATTTTCAAGTATCATCCAAAACATGCAGAAGTCTGATCAAACCAAGCTTATAACTTTGAAAAACTAAAAGCTTATAAGTTCTAAAATACAAAATATATGCCCATAAGCATGTTGAAATAATGTAAAATTGATGATATCAAGCTTATAATAAAACCCTAAAAGCTTATTAAATACGAATTATATTACAATATATATCATAACCATATGATACAAAGTATAATAATTTCATAATTAATAGGATTTTTTCTTACCATAAAGAAACTCTGATGTTGCATGCTTTCTTTGTTTTGTGAAGTTAGAAAAAAAAATGGAGATAAGAAAAACAGCATTGTTCACATTTGATTTCCTGATGTGAATATTGGATCTACACTTGATCACAGAAGATCCTTATGGGATCTTGAAATTGATACAAATCAACATGGAAATATGTTTAAAGAAAATTTTTACAGATTTTATTATTTTATTATTTCAAAATACTAAATATTGAAGTAGTATAAATTATCTGAGAAGAATATTTACTAGGATAGGTTTATCTAGCAGTTGCCATGTCAAAATACATTTGCTAGAAAGTAAAAGGGATAGTAATATAAATATTTAAATAAAAAATTGTTGATTATTTCAAATGTAAAATAGGTATTGATTTTTTAAATAAGATAAACCCTAACTTTTTCACCATCAGTAGGTATGATTAGCAATGTTGAGAAATTAATAAATAAATCTCTCCCACTTAGCTTTTTTATCCATACACTAACAAATAGAATCCAAGTGGATTTTGAATAAATCCAATGATGTGCCTCTTATCTTTTTCAATATTTGATCTTTGGCTCAAGCCATGATCTCTCAAAAGACTGGGTATGAGCACCTATCAACTGAATTGATATAGTTTTGCTGGTGATTGATGGTTACAGGTTGAAACCCCTTATTATTGAGGTCTGCATAGACTATACATTTATCTTAATGAATGACAAAACCAGCAGCACATTCCCTTTCAATAATGGTAATTAATTTAGCTATATCTCAACATGGTACTGAAAAATAATGACAATTGGGATTTTTTTCAATCCAAAATTCCAAGGTCCATTAATTTGGGAACTGGGTTTACTGTGACATCAGTACTCATGAATGAATGATTGCAGCTTAGTAGTCTTTCTCTTTTATATGTCCATCAGCTGAGAAACCCCACTTTATCAGTTTGAATAGGTTCATGGTCCATCCTTACTAACTGTCCCCATAACTCAACAGATACAGTTCAAGAACTGACTTCCCTACAAAATCTAAATCAATTTACCATAGTTACCAAAGATTTTCTGGTCATCTTCACCACTATTCTGTTCAGAAAATCCATTATGAAGATAAAACCAGTTCCAGTATTTCACATAAACTTAAACAACTTGCAATGCAGTTGCTAACATCAATGTAGTGAAAAAATGGATTTACTGCATGAATAGAGTGGGTAGTATGACAGTTGCCGCAGTGAATAGTGGGAACTCAATCACCATTGTGATTCTTACTTCCACTTTTTGATGACACAGTCATCATACTTTGTGCATGACTTACTTTCTTCATCATTGAAAAAATCATGGTACTTTAAAAATGTTAACAGCTTGCTTTTCACTAATGACAATATTAAAGTATAATGACATTAAAGACATATTTAAACAGGTTGTTGTGAGATTAAATGATTTTTACAAAATATCTCTTACAAAAAGTTAGTAAGAAGAAATTTCACTACTCAAGGTAAGTTACATTCACTTGTAAAATTTCGGATCAAAATTAGTCTTTTATAGATATTTTCATATCATGTGACTACATGTGAATAATGCTAAATTTTTATCATATTCATTATTTTGATTGTACCAACTTGTGAGAATGAAGCACACAACTTTGGTAAGATAAATATTTGATTTATTAATTTTTTATTAGTCCTAAAATTAATATTATTTACTTTAGATAATTATTCTTTTGATTAATGTTAAGATAATGTGATTTATTATTAATTGTAGAATTAATATTCTTCAGCAGTTGTTTCTAAGTTTATTTAACATTATTTCAACATGTGTTTATAGTCCTATATTTGAATAAAATTAATATTTTTTTCCGAAAAGTTATAAGCTTTTAGTATTCGTTCATCCCTTTTTTTTTTATGTTTTAGTCACATTATTTGATCAAGCATAGTTGAATAAAATTTGCACTTTAATTGTTGATATAAATTGTAATTTTGTAATGAATAGTCATGCATGGATTATTCGATGTTAATTTATTTCTTGGTTGTGCCAACTGTGGTCTTGAACAGTCCTTAGAATTCAAACTTGCAGTGATCATACTCTCAATCAGTATAGATAATCAATATTATTAAAAATAATGCACAGAGACTAGGTAAGTGTCAAATAAAATTTAATAACCAAAATCATTATTATAACTAAGATTTATTAAATGAAGATATTTAGGATTATTTATAGACTGCACTGTAAGTTGCTGCTGTTGGTTTTTAGATCTAATATAATTATAAGCTATATATGAAGTAATTAAGTGAACCTACAACAAACAATATTTTAATAGAAAAGTCTTTATAAAATTTATTTTGTAATTTCAACAATTCAAATCACGAATATGATTCACAATAATTCAAAGAATTAAAAAGTAGTAATAACAAAATACATTTTGTAATAATATTTTGAAGAATCACTGATAATATTAATAAATTATATTTTGTAATAATTAAAATTAATCGGAAATTAGTTTTTTCTTCTACGTATGAATCAATTTAATATTTTAACAAATATCCTGCCAATTTAATTTTTAAAACTGTTTTTTATTTATTTTTCTAGTCACTTATAAATCATGGCAATATCGTGCGCTTTGAATTTAGTAATTGAGTATAATTAATTTATTCATTATATATATATACAAGCACGCACACAGATTGAAAAAATAGAAATATTAATGATAATTTACATATAGTATTAAACAACATAAAGTCTTTTAATCTCTATGAGTGCATGTATATAGCACTTAAATAGTGCTAAAAAATATATAGTTACTTTTTCCGGGCCAAGGTATCTTTTTTTTTTTCAGAGATCCTCACGGAAAGAGTCAAGCAAATACCGATACCGTAATAATAATAATAATATTTAAATCATATTAATTGAAGATAATAAGATATGTTATACTAAATTCATGTTTTTTACAACAAATATGTAATAAAGTCTAAGTAATTAACGTTATAAAACCAATCTTATTAAATACTGTCATGTGTTTTGAAAAATATTTATCAGAAAAAAATAATAGGATATTGTTGACCAAATCCTGACAATTTTTAAATTTAGAGAAAAAAAGAGTAGTAGTCATGGTTTGAGAATATGTAAATGATATTATATTCATCATATGATATACTTGTGGTTATAAATTTTCAAATTATTATGATTGCAAAAATATCAGCAATTAATGTTATCTGATCGAAATATTACTTTTGTAACAGGAACGATTGATTATTTTGAGCAATATTGAAGTGATCACGTTTGTTTTGATCTTTGTACTTATTTATTTTTACGAGAAAGTATGTTTTATAATGGTAATCTTTTGTAAATGTTCATCAATTGTTCTTGATTGACTTAAAAAACATTAAAGATTTTAGCAAATGTTTATTGCCTTTAATAAGACATTTATTTTTGGACTTATGGAACTATGATAAATCTTTTCTTTACTAGTACTGTATTAATATTTTACATGTTAAAATGTACATATTATTTTAGTATAGATGATCAATTCTCTATTACATATATATATATATATCAAATTTATTATCAAGTTTTTATAAATATAAGTAATACCAATTAAACTATCAGCAATAAAATAAAACTGAAATTAATTCCTAAAATTTCTTAAACCAATAAGCAATTGTTGCTATTGATACAAAGATATAAGCTGGTTATAATATATTTATTCATGTAACTAATATTCTTAAAATAAATTATAGTTAATTCAGTTTTGTTTTCTAATTTTATAACGTTAGGGCCATTATACAGATATACTCACATGCACATACACACATTTAAATATTTATGTCAGATAAAACAGCAATTAAATATCATCAAAAGACCAAAGATCTCTCTAAAATATACTGGCCTGTCTAGATGATACGTATTTTAAGTCTGATTACAATAAAAAAAATCAAATTTGTTTATCTCAGATTCAATCCAGGTCACAAAACATATCAGGTAGATCACTATCATTGCAACGTTAGGTTATGATGCACATATGTATGTAAATGTATGTGTGTGATGTGAATTGTAGCATTATTTTGTAGTAATTATAAATCGTATAAAGATATATATATAAGTTTGACATTATAAATTACAGTATATTATGAAACAAGGAAAATAGGTAGTTAGCAAGATATATATAAAGATAGCTAGGATAGTTATATAAATTGATCGAGGTCGATCGATAGCTAGCTAGCTAGCTAGATAGATAGATAGATAGATAGATAGATAGATAGATAGATAGATAGATAGATAGATAGATAGATAGATAGATAGATAGATAGATAGATAGATAGATAGATAGATAGATAGATAGATAGATAGATAGATAATTAGATAGATAGACAGAGAAACAGACAAATATTTATATAAATTTACTAAAAATGGTAGTCAGTCATACATATAGAGAACAATGTGCTCACTACAAATAACTTAGAAATGCATATATACAAAATAACATTATTTAAAGCACATTTTTCACTAGTATTAGTAAGTGACAAATAAAGTGAAAAAAAACATTTAAGTGCATATTATTTTCTTTAAAATGTTTCTCATAGATAATATTTTCAAATTATAATTTAGAATAATAAACACTCGATTGTTTTTATTTTATTTTAATATTGCATCATACTTTTTTTTAATAAAAATTATTATTTAAACATCCAAAAAATAAAATAAAACTAATAATACTCACTATAATAAATCGATTAAAACTTTTAAAAAAATTTGACGTCGTTAATATTTAAATAAATATTATTTCTCTCAAATATTTTTTATTTACAATATTGATATTTTTTTTTCAATAATGTAATTATATCGAATTAGTTTTTATTTATGTCAAAATATTTATAAATAAAACACTGATATACAAATTGATGATAATAGAAAAATAACGCTTTTAGATCTCAGTTTAGATTTTTAAGCTTGTTATATTTAGTTCTATATCATACTGAGCCGTATTAAAGTTAATAATGAATCTAATATATCTTTCTGTAAATATTTTTATATAAGGCATTTATCATGTCTTAGTATCACTATTGTCTGGCCATTTGATTTGTAGTCTCTATATTTTCTTTTTTTTTAATAACTTATTACTTATTTTAATACCAGGGTAAAACAATAAATTATGATGAGATTATAACGACGTAAGCAGCACATTATTTTAATCTGTATCTTTTAAATCAATCACAGTGTGCTCTGGTTTGATAGTACCTAAACATAACAAGAAAGATTAATATTTTTTGAAGTGAATATTTTATTAAATTATTGTAATATATATATATATAGTTGTTTAAACTATTAATTTTGTAGAAAATAACTACTTTTATAACATTTTGCAATAAATCGTTTTTGAAAACTAATGAGTAAAGTTATTAATCTTAAGATAATTTTAAAGTCAAAAAATCCCCAAAAGTTATTCCTCTATATTATTCAAAGTAAAATAAATTTATATATGATTTTATTTCAAGTATAACAATTTTTATAATAATATCTAATATTGTATTTTATTTGATCATTTTATTTAAATCTACAGAAATAATTTTTAAACATAAAAATTATATAACTATGTTAGTAGACTTATATAAAGTCAATTTAAAAAAAAGTTATAATGATTTAAAGGAACTGAAGATTCATAGTAAACAATGGATATCTATTCCATTTATATTAAATCCACAAGTGAAATTTTTTAAGGATATATATAAGATTGTGTTTAATGTTTCATTCTACATTCCAAACAATATTAATAAATTAGTCAATAATTCTAAGGATGTCATACCTGTCAAGCAGAAAAGTAATGTCATATATCAAATTTTTTTTTGTGATTGTATGCTATCATATATAGGTGAATCTAGGTGCAGTATTGAGAAGAGATTGGGGAAGCATGGATTGTTATATAAGCATGTAAGAAGTAAAAATAATGGTGATTTAATGTCTCCTTCAGTTTTCCTTGACCATGAAAAAACATGTAAATATACATTTAAATTTGATTTTGAAAATGTGAAAATTCTTCATGTAGATAGAACAAAAGAAAAATTAAAGAGGCAATTTTTATAAATAGAAATAGAATGCAGTTAATAAATAGACAAGCTGCTAACATTAAAATACAAGATTTGTGGGATTTGAATTGATGATGTTTGCTTCTGCTTTGTTTTTGTTTTTTTAATTTAATGGCAGTTGAGGCAGGTTTAAGAAATTAACTAAAAGTACTTCTGTGGATTTAAAGATTGTTTATAATAGTTTGTAAACCTTAAATGTATTATTTCAATTATAATTACCATTTTGTTTTAATTAACGGACATTATATATATATATATATATAATGTTACATGATAGACATTACTCGTAAGAGATTGCTGAAACAAATAAACGATTTCACAAGTGTTAATACCCAAATTGGTTTTTTTTCTTTAAACAAAAGAGGTAATTTTTTTGTCACTGTGTAAATATTTTAATATCAACCAATTACTGATTAATAACAATTTACAAGAATAAAATTAGAGATAGAAATATGAGCAACAGCTTTATAAATTTAGTTATACTTTTATTTTTTTAAGATAGATGCATTAAATATTCATTTGTAGTGATCTCGGGAAAGACTAAATGCATTATATAATATAAATAATATTTAAGACTCACATATGTAAAATGAAATTTTAAATAGTAAACCTGAATTATATAATATATATATTTATATATATTGTGCCAAGGCCAAATTGGCACATGTATATAAAATAATTTTGTCTAAAAAAAAATATATTTTTATTAAAATCTTTCGTAAAAGAGTTTGAAAAAAAAAAGAAATTAATTGATTAAAAGGGGAGAGGGGGAGTTTTGTTTAGAAAAGATAAAACTAAGAGTTCATAAAAGTTAAAGAGTGTTATTATTATAAATTAAAAGCTTCAAAATACAAATCTCTTTTCATTCGAATTGAATAAAAAAAAATAGTATTAAAACTAGGTTTGATGTGTAGAATAAAATTATATATGTGCGTGCAAATGTAAAATAAATGTATCAGTATTAAATATTATAAATAAATGAAAAATATATTTAAAAAAAACACAGCGGTGTGCTACTAATTAAAGATAGGAAAACAACATGTTTTGAAAAAATACTACTAATTAAACAATCAATCAAAAAAACACATTGTCATAGGATTAGTTATCAATGAAATTTCGACAACACTCATTTGCCGGAGGATATTAAAACAAAAAACACTTTGCAGATATAAATAGCTAGTTTTTTATCAGAGTTCAGTTTTTATTCTGTCTAGTTTGCAGTGACAGTCTTGTGCAATTTCTATTATGTATCAAGAAACAAAAATGCATTGTTGAGCAGCTTTTGGAAATATACACTCATACTTCAGCCTTTTTAGTCCAACAAGATCATCAAAACCTGCCTGAGAAATAATGTTTGCATAACAACTCAGAAATCCTCTGTCAAACGTTCAACTGTCTTCAAGAATAAGACTAATGGATTTGCACAAAATCTCTTCAAGAAACATCCAAATCTAACCGGTTAGATATAATCCATCAGAAGCAGCAGTAGCAGCCAACAACAAGCAATATCCACATTCCAAAAATCCTAGGTAAACATTTATTTATTATCATTTATTAGTAGTAGCCACCGCTGTAATTCGTAAATATTCAAGATTCAAATTATATGAACTTTATCATACATAAAATGAACTATTGATATGTGTGTTTAAGTTTCAAATGCTATTAATGATTCATTATTATATTCGGGAATGCTATATGAGTTAATATATGCGTGATCATTATATCAGTATTATTAGTTAAAATAGATAAATACCAGTGTTCTACTATTAAAATCTACAAGAATATTTAAACTAGTTTAGAAATGTTACTTTAAAAATATACATGTGTTAAATCAGATTTATAAAGATGTTTAAATTTAGTCAATTAATGTTTGGTAATAAATTATCTTTAAACTTAATTAATGTTAATTAAAATAAAATGTCTTCAAACTTAAACTTTATTTGTCGGTCAATTCTTTTTATCAACTTTTTATTAACTCTTTCCACCACTAATTTTGTATAATTTTGTTATTGAATTAAAATTAGACTGAGCTAGTTTTAGGGAATGTTTTGAGTGCTGGATTATGAGCCTACTGCTCGAATACATTAGTCTTCAGACTAGTTGGGACCCTGGGGTTTACCCTGAAACAAATAAAGTATTTGGATAGTAGGGGTTTGAATCTAGCAGCCGAGATGGGCCGTTGTTGATAGTTAAAGCTATCAATAAGATCTCCCATTTTGCTCAAACATGCCGGTTCATTCACGTAACCTTTATAAGATTATAAATGTATTATGAAGGAGTTTGAAACTGGCCAAGACTTATATATGTGTAAGTAAATGGTTTCAGTGGTTCGACCCGGTACATAAATGGCTTTTCCCAACGTTGGGGCTGGACCTAAAAAACAATAGTAAATAAATGCTTTGTTTCTTGTTTAAAAAAAGTTTTTCTATACAAAAGCTAAATTACGTATGTTAAAGCATTTTAATTTTTTTTTTTAAAAAAAAATTGAACGAAAACTTTTTCTTTAAATGAAGAGAGATTTATGCTATTTACGTTAGTTGAAATAAATCATTATGTTAAATCAGAGACAGTTGGGTGTTTGGGCAGAGTTAAAGCATTAAGATTGGGTAGAGAAAAATGGACAAAAAAGGGGTGGAGTCAGCGTGTATTTCCAGTTTAGTAAGAAATAAATAAAATAGAAATTAGTAAACTTATTAAAATAAAATACGGTATCAAAAATAATGATAAAAAGTGTTTAAAATTATAAATGATAAGAAATAAAGCCAAAATGGAGGCTCAAGGTAAAAATATAGAAAATATTCCCAACAAGGAAAAAAGGGAAATCATAGATTTACTAACCAGCATGTTTAAAAAACAAAAAGAAACAGCCAAAGAATATAAAAAAATAGCTGAAGAGCTTAAAAACCAAAATAATGAAATGAGTAAATTGGAAGGGCAAGCTGAAGTGCTTGAAAAGTTAAAGAGCCAGATCAAAAGGGGCTAAAATAAAATAAAAGAAGAAATTAGGGAAGAAATAGAAAAGATTAAAACACAAGTAAAAAATCAAGAGATCGTAGAAGTAGATTTTGTCAAAGAAAATAAGGAAGTTGAGGTCATCAAAGAATTAGTAGAGTCAGATAGTGGTAAATATAGTAGTTTGGAAATAGAAATTAAATTAGAATCAGATAGTGTTGCTACAGAGAAAGTAGAAAGAAATGCAGGTCAAGAAATAGAAGAGAGACATAAGTTGAAGGTAGAAGATAGCGTTGAAAAGTTTTTACAAAAAGTTAAAAAGGTTAAAGTAAAAGTTTGTGTTTGTTTTAAACATAGATTTAAAATAAAAAGAAAGCATAGGAAAAATATTCATGGTTAGGAAAAATATGGTGGAGATCTGTGAAGCTTAAAGTTTTTCTTATTTACAAGGCAGAAAATAAAATGGAAAGAGAAAGAGATAAAATAGATTATAATCGAAAGATAGAAGTGAGAATATGGAGTATCGTTTATGTTAGTGAGTTAGTAGAAAGAAAGAAAGAACCGCCAGACAAAAATTAAAAATATGTAATCTGACAGATTCTCTGGCTTGACCTAGTATATAATGACCATGGACTCAGAATAATGGAAAATGTTTAACAAAGTTTAATGAAATAAATGTAAAAATGAGTATCAAGTTAGTTTAAATAATTAAAAATGATTAAAGTTAGTCTTAGTAAAATAAAATAACAATATTAGAGTTTAACATGTCAAAGCATCTATAAAACAATTTATGTCAATACCCTCGATTATGTCTTATCGATTATATTGATATCACAGCTCATAAGTCTAGAACATAGCAGAGCATGATGCAAACAAAATAAATGTGTAAATCAAAACAGACCAGCAAAATGAAAATGTTTTTTTTTTTTTTTTTTAAAAAAAAGGGAGAGTAAAAATAATAAAACAATTTATATCAAAACCCTCGATTATGTCTTATCGAATATATTGATATCCCAGCTCATAAGTCTAGAACATAGCGGAGTGTGACACAAACAAAATAAATGTGTAAATCAAAAGAGACAAGCAAAATGAAATTTTTTTTTTTAAAAAAAAAAAAAAGGGAGAGTAAAAATAACTCTTTAAAAATAATGTTGTAAGATTAGTAATAAAAATATAAAGTCAATCTAAGTTGTATGAAGAGTGTATAAGTATACATGTGTATGTATGCACACATACACTGGTAATATTCGGTAAATACAATACCTCATGATGCGTATCTTAAATGTATTTATCCAGATATCCTTTTAGGTTATTTTCTTGGCACTGCTGCACCTTATGATGTGTGCAAAAAGGGATTTATTTATTATAGATTCTCTGTAAGCAAGTCTAGTAATAACTAGATATCTAGAATATTAGTAGGTGTAGAACACATGTGTAGGAATTTATCTTTAGAAAAAGGGAATGAGTGTAGTATAGAAATAAGTTTAGTTAAGGATAAGTTTAAAACTGCTGACTGGATAAATTTTAGTACCTGTAATGGACTTATCAGGGATCATTCCTCTTTCCAAAGCGTAAGTAGAAAATGGACAGTTGAAAATTCCTGCCATTTCACAGTGACCCTTTCTTTTTCCAAGTCCGATCAAGATAATCAGCAAATGAAGTTTCAATTTTATACATGTGTAAGTCGGTGTAAGTCAGAGAATCTGCTTCCGCATCGTTTCCCAAAAGATCCCTGTACCTTAAAATTGGTTTGTCCCGGTGGTCATTATCCATGATTTAGATCATTATGAGCAATGTATTCGGCATAGATAGAAGGAAAGGATAGTCAAAACAGAGTGCCCTTTGTATGTTAAGTAAAATATATTAAAAAGCGAACCTAGAAAAATAATAAATTAATAAATCTTTAGAGACAAGAATTAAAATTGCAAGAGATAAAATGGTCAAAAATGACACATTTTACTCTAAAACGGAGGGGGGTGTAATGTACCAAGGCCAAATTGGCACATGTATATAAAATAATTTTGTCTAAAAAAAAAAATTATTTATTATTAAAATCTTTCATAAAAGTGTTTGAAAAAAAAATAAAAATTAATTGATTAAAAGGGAAGAGGGGGAGTTTTGTTTAGAAAAGATAAAACTAAGAGTTCATAAAAGTTAAAGAGTGTTATTATTATAAATTAAAAGCTTCAAAATACAAATCTCTTTTCATTTGAATTGAATAAAAAAAAATAGTATTAAAACTAATTTTGATGCGTAGAATAAAATTATATATGTGCGTGCGAATGTCAAATAAATGTATCAGTATTAAATATTATAAATAAATGAAAAATATAATTAAAAAAAACACAGCAGTGCGCTACTAATTAAAGATAGGAAAACAACACATTTTGAAATAGCTACTACTAATTAAACAATCAATCAAAAAAAACACGTTGCCATAGGATTAGTTATCAATGAAATTTCGACAACACTCATTTGCCAGAAGATATTAAAACAAAAACACTTTGCAGATATAAATAGCTAGATTTTTATCAGAGTTCAGTTTTTATTCAGTCTAGTTTGCAGTGACAGTCTTGTGCAATTTCTATTATGTATCAAGAAACAAAAATGCATTGTTGAGCAGCTTTTGGAAATATACACTCATACTTCAGCCTTTTTAGTCCGACAAGATCATCAAAACCTGCCCGAGAAATAGTCTGCAAAACAACTCAGAAATCCTCCGTCAAATGTTCAACTGTCTTCAAGAATAAGACCAATGGATTTGCACAAAATCTCTTCAAGAAACGTCCAAATCTAACCGGTTAGATATAATCCATCAGAAGCAGCAGTAGCAGCCAACAACAAGCAATATCCACATTCCAAAAATCCTAGGTAAACATTTATTTATTGTCATTTATACATAGTAGCCACCGCTGTAATTCGTAAATATTCCTTATTCAAATTATATGAACTCTATCATACATAAAATGAACTATTGATATGTGTGTTTAAGTTTCAAATGCTATTAATGCTTTATTATTATATTTGTGAATGCTATATGAGTTAATATGTGTGTGATCATTATATCAGTATTATTAGTTAAATTAGATAAATACCAGTGTTCTACTATTAAAATCTATAAGAATATTTAAACTAGTTTAGAAATGTTACTTTAACAATGTGCGTGTGTTAAATCAGATTTATAAAGATGTTTAAATTTAGTCAATTAATGTTTGGTAATAAATTATCTTTAAACTTAATTAATGTTAATTAAAATAAAATGTCTTCAAACTTAAACTTTATTTGTCGGTCAATTCTTTTTACCAACCTTTTATTAACTCTTTCCACCACTAATTTTGTATAATTTTGTTATTGAATTAAAATTAGACTGAGCTAGTTTTAGGGAATGTTTTGAGCGCTGGATCATGAGCCTACTGCCCGAATATGTTAGTCTTCAGACTAGCTGGCGCCCTGGGGTTTACCCCGAAACAAATAAAATATTTGGATAGTAGGGGTTTGAATATAGCAGCCAAGATGGGCCATTGTTGATAGTTAAAGCTATCAATAAGATCTCCCATTTTGCTCGAATGTGCTGGTTCATTCACATAAATTTATAAAATTATAAATGTATTATGAAGGAGTTTGAAACTGCCCAAACTTATATACATGTAAGTAAATGGTTTCAACAGTTCAGCCCAGTACAATATATATATATAAACATTACAATCATAAAGCTAAACTAGTCAATATATAATTAAAATTACCCCACATCCAAAATTCAACCAGACCAGCATAAAAATAATATTAAAACACTACCAAATGTTTCACTGCTACAAGCAGACTTCTCAAGTGTAAAGACCTACCAAAACTACTCAATATATATAATATTAAACATTATCCACAAATCCATTCACTTCCCATCCACCCTTAATATTAAAAGAACTCTTAAATAAATTAATTGCTTCAGAATAACAAATTTTCAACAATAAATATTTCTTAATTGTTCTTTTAATTTCATTTCTCTCAAAGAAGACAACCTTAGCTTCATCAATATCAATAGTGTGGCCTGTATCTTTTTCATGGACATACAAAGCAGAACTAAGATATCTATTTTTAACTCTACTTTTATGAACCTTTATTCTTTCATTTAAACTCAAACTATTTTGACCTATGTAAACCTTCTTACAAATAAACAAGGAATAAAATATACTACACCAGGAATACTTTTTCTATCAAACATTTTTTTTGTATTATTTAATAAATTATTCAAAGTAACACCCCTTTTCCAAGCATTTTTCTTATTTCCAAACAATTTACTATTTCTACATACAATTTTATAAGAAGACAATTTATATGGCAAAGAAATAAAAAAAAAAGATTTGCTTTTGTTATTGGAAATTTCAATGTATTTTACTTATAAAGGTAATTTTTATAAGATTAAGGAAGGGTGGATAATAGGTTATATTATTTCTCCTTTAATAAGTTCAGTTTATATTAATTATATAGAAGAGGAAATTATTATTAAAAAGAATTGTTTATATATAAAGTTCTTTGTCAGATATGTTGATGATTGTTTATTTGTAGTTGCAAATGATAAATTGAAGGAATTTGTAAATGAGTTTAATTGTTTTGATCTTTCTATAAGATTTGTGTTAGAAGGAGGGGAGTTAGATTTTGGTAAGTTAAATTTTTTAGATCTTCTGGTGATTAGAAATGTAGAAACTAATTGTTTACTGTGTAGTAATTTGGTTAAAAGTAAAGAATTAAGATCTATAATTAAACCTGATAGCTATCAGTCTGTATCTCATAAAGTAGTTGCTTTAAGGAATTATTGTCATAGGAATGTTAAATTAAATAACTCTAGTGGGATAGCTTTGTTTCAGAAATATCAATTTTATAAAGATTACTTGAGGGTTGGTTACTCTGATAAATTTGTTAAAAGTATTTTATTTAATAGTAATATTTGTAAAGATGTAAAGATTAAAGAAAAATATGATTTTATTTTTTTGCCGTATAAATTGTCTTCTTATAAAATTGTAAGTAGAAATAGTAAATTGTTTGGAAATAAGAAAATTGCTTGGAAAAGGGGTATTACATTGAATAATTTATTAAATAATACAAAAGAAATGTTTGATAGCAAGACCATTCCTAGTGTAGTATATTTTATTCTTTGTTTATTTGTAAGAAGGTTTACACAGGACAGAATAGTTTGAGTTTAAATTAAAGAATAAAGGTTCATAAAATTATAGTTAAAAATAGATATCTTAGTTCTGCTTTGTATGTCAATGAAAAAGATACAGGCCACACTATTGATTTCAATGAAGCTAAGGTTGTTTTCTTTGAGAGAAATGAAATCATAAGAAGAATTAAAGAATCTTTATTATTGAAAATTTATTATTCTGAAGCAATTAATTTATTTAAGAGTTCTTTTAATATTAAGGGTGGATGGGAAGTGAATGGATTTGTGGGTAATGTTTAATATTATATATATTGTGTAGTTTTAGTAGTTCTTTACACTTGAGAAGTCTGCTTGTAGCAGTGAAACATTTGGTAGTGTTTTAATATTATTTTTATGCGGGTCTGGTTGAATTTTGGATTTGGGTAATTTTAATTATATATATATATATACTAAATATTTATAAAATAAAAATAATATTTAAATAATATATTATGATACATAGTTTTTTTTTTCAAGTGTCATAGCATCAGCCAGGACACAAACCCGCAACCTGCGCAACTGCTTTTAAGGCAGTCGCACTGACCTCTCAAACACCAATGCAAGACATAGTTTGCAAACTAATTAATAATTTTATATTATAGATAGTGGAAAGCATATGAGTAAAATTATTGCACATATATACTTGTGATTGATGCAGTAATGTAAAATATAAAACACAATAAATAATAATTCATTGCATAAAATTTATTATTTTTTTACTGAATAAAAGAAATATTATTAAAAATACTGAGAAAATGTATAACAGAATACAATTTAATTAAATTTCAGTGAAATAGTTTTATATTTCCAGACTACATCTAGTTATAAAATTTTAATTCTTTTCTCTGTAAGAATTATTCTATTTTACTCTATCAAATTTATTCTTTAAAGTCAATCATGCAATGTGAAAGTTAAAACATATAAGGTAATAAGTTTTATTTAATAGTTGTAATAAAAAAACAATTAACAAAGAAAAATATATAGTTATAAAAGCGTTTTGTTTATTTATACTTTCATATATTGTCAAACAAAGATGTTTTATAAAGACAGATTTACAACAATAAATAATAGCTTATTATTTTGTTATCCTATACTTACATTGTCTACATCTTGTGTTATACATTACTAATATCCAATTCAAACATGATATAAATTGATTTTTAATAATAAATCTATATATATATAGCTTAGCATATATCTATATCAAACATTATTTCCTAATAATATTTTCCTTAGAGATAACAAATTTGTAGTTTTAAAGTTGGATTGTCTTCAGAATTTCAGAATTATTAATTGACAATCACTTGACCCAATTTATATTTATTCTTCTTTATTAAGTTTCACTCATTAAAATCTTAACATTTATAATTATTTGAATTAAAACAATTTATTTGTATTTTTTTCCAAAAAAAATAATAAAATGTTCCCTAAGAATCTTTCACTATCAATTGTTAGAGCACAATCCTTAGAAATTTTTTAATTACAAATGAGATTTTAAAAAAAAATTAATCTAGAAATAATTATTTAGTTTTATCTATTCTGTTTTTTATACATTTATTAAAAATATAAATAAATAAAAAATAATATACAAATTGCAATGATACTTTTTATTATTAGTGTAATAACAATTGTTATTTTTATGTTTTTAACTCAAAATTAAATTATAATTTAATGAGATAGCTGTGATATATACCACTGTTTTTGATTTTGCTTGCTAACATGTGACCTCGCCAATAAAATGTGTAGATTTGCTATCTTAATATAAACAGAGCACTAATTATATATGTGTGGGGGAGATGATGATCTGGACTAAATTATGAGTGCTGGTTTAACATAGAATATGTATACTAAAGATCATTTTTCTTTTTCACATGTATGTGGTCATGTGTTTTGGTTATATTGGATAGAGTTTATCACCATAGGGATCTTGAAAGTCTGGGTTCAACTCTCTTTAATTATCCTAATATGTATAATACACCTGGGTCTCTTTTTACGCGGACTTATTTAACACAATTTTGAAGTTACGCAATTCATGTTTTACTGGAAGTCGACCTCCGATAATGCTCTATTACTTTAAATAATAAATTTTGCGCACTTACGTTATGTTGAAAGTAATAGCACATTATTGGAATTCTACTTTCATCTTAGTAATTTCAATATTTTCAGCACTTTATAATAGTAAGATTTTATGCAATAATGAAATTAAAATCATGATTTCCACATTTTATGTATACACACATTAAATTTTACAAGATTATAATGTAAATTTGTTCAAACATTGTGCATGTTAATTTTGCATTTTAAATCACATTCTTTTTTTGCTTTTTAAAAAAGAACGTAATCAATTATTAATCATTTAGTGTCCACAAATTTATTTTTAAAAGGTCAGTAATAGCAGTGGGCACAATTAAAAATTAAAATCTGATTTTTAATTGTAATTAACAATTTAAAAATTACTTACAGGAAACTTGAAATTAATGTGATGTAAAACGAAATTTGATTTTTAAATGGAATTGAAAATTAAAGACAAAAATAAGAATTTAATTTTTAGTTGTTAGTTTTAATTAAATTTTTCCCAGCAGTGATGAATAAATGTCCTTTTATTATCATAAGTCTAAGTTCATAAACAATTAATAAAATCATCGTCGTCATCAACAGAAAAACATTAACACAACATGAGAGTGAACTTTGCGCTAGTTGTATTTCCTCTTGTGAGAATAATTGCTGAGATATTCTTGACTTCATTTACGGAGAAGCCAAACACATCACATCACATCACATGAGAATCTGATTTTTTACTAGTTTGCAAACGAACATGTTTTTGGGAAAATAGCGATAATTAAAACATGTATAAAAAATGTAAATTACTGTACTTAAATTATGCGTAAAAATATATTATTTTGAATAAAATTAAATATAGTTAAAAAAAGTTTGTCTTGTATCAATTTTTTTCAAATTTGGAATTTTTTATTAGTCATATTTTATTTCCTTATTTTTTTTGTGTGTGAATTTTAAAGTAATTTTACGTTGGTGCTTTGCTTTTACGCGAATTTTGAAAAATCACAGACAACACACCCCCTTTTTCAATGTAAGTTACGTCTATTTTTGCATGATTTCATTTGCGCGTGTTTTCTGAGGAATCTATCTATTGCGTAAAATGAGACCCAGGTGTATTATTAATACTCTATTATAATCAAATTATAATATTAAAAGCTTATTATTTAAATTAAGTATAGAATCTGCACTGATAAGCTTTAAATCTAAATAAAATAAATCATTTCATTTAATGCAATTCAAATATTATTTCAAGATATGCAATTACCAATTTTATATCATAAGATTTCCATTTTCCTAACTAAATATTAAGACACTAAATAATACTTCGAATAAATAATAATTTAAAAAATATGTAGGCATCCAATTATAATCTCTTTTGTTTGCTCTAAATAATAAATATATTTTTATACTTAATAAATAAACTAGCTCAGATATAAATTTTATCCAAAAATAACTATTGCATATAATTGTCAAAATAATTGTGGTAATCTTCTAATTAATTACTAAACATCTAACAATACCAAATTAATTAATATATTATTATATAAAATATATACTGAATTTGAATGATAATATGTTGGATGTGTATAAAGAAAATAATATGTAATAATACATGCACTTATCAATCCAATCATTTAACTCTTGGGTTATTTTATGATTCTTTATTATGAACTATATCGTGTAAGTCAGTACATGACTACTATCAATTAAAATTTCATTAGCCAATAGGTTTGTATTAATAAATGAATGACAATCAAAGAATATTTATTTGTTTAGATAAATTTAAAATTTATTATATATATATTATAACAGTTATATTGGCCATGTTAAAGTGCATTATTATATTTTGGAAAATCACTATATATTCATTTAATTAAATTTCCCTTTGTTAAAAATAAAATATTCTAAACTCATTATGAAAATGACCCCAAAATGTTATAAAAATAACAAAAGCATTGATAAATAAATGAAGTGGAAAAAATATTAGAATGAGATATATATTTTACCTCATTCTTCCTATTCTCATTTGAGGTAGAAAAAAAGGCAGCCATATAAATTTTCTATCACATAAAAGAAAGTACGCAAAAATGTAAACCTCTAATTACTTTTTTATTTACTTAAAGTGATGGAGAAATTTTTTGTACTAAGACTTATATAGAGGATGAAATGCGCATTGATTTCTACTGGAGTGCAAGGGTATGATCTATAGTCCTTATCAACTAATATTAGAAAAAACTATTATTTTAAAGAGAACTCTGCAATTGGATTGTAGAGAAGAAATAAAAATACAAACAACTGTATAATTGCTTTTAATGATTACCTTAATGATAGCGAAAGGAAGAAAAATATTTAAATGAAAGAAAAGACTTTCAAGATAGCAGTAAAAAAGACAGAATTTTTAATGCTTTGATATTGTTAGTTGTGAATATTCAAGATAAAGGAAAAGAACATATATGAACTTTTTTTTAACCTAAAGTATAAAAACCATTTTGGAATTTGTCAAAAATGACATTACTATGTTTTTATTCATGAAGGAACTCTAAAAATATAATTGTTGAATTTGAATTATTTATAGAATAATCTGTATAATAATTCTTAATGGAACTATTTCAAGAGAAGCTATCTAGCTAAAAACAAATTATAATAATTCTATTTTTATGTGAGAAGTTATCAGATAAAATTATAAAAAGTGAAAAAAACATTGTAGTGTATGGTAGCAAAAGCAAATGAATATTTGTATGAATAATGAGATCAAATTAATTAACTGCTACTCTCATAATATTTTACCTGTACATTTTGCTGCTTCTGCTTATATATACCAGAGTTACCATTACATAAATTGGTGTCCAACTTGGAGTCCAGATATTTTATTCTGATAAAGAGGATGATGACATATCATTATATAAATAGGCACTGATAATGTTGTGTTATCAAATATTCTCTTCTGATAAAAAAGATGACAGCTTACCATTCCATAAATTAATTCTAACAACATTGAAAGGTTCAAGTATTTTATTTAAATAAAGAAGAATATGATATATATATTGCACATAAAATAAAAAGATGACTTTTTTTGGATTAAATAAAGAATAGTCAAAGCCAAGATTAAAGTTGAAGGGGGGGAGATATGGATGACATTGTATTAGGATAAAACTGATGCTATTAATTGATAGAATAAAAAAAATAACAAATTGTAAACTTCATCGATAGTGATAAAAAAATAAAGTTAATATATGTTAAAGAAGAAAAGCAGTGAACAACAAATAAGTATAGAGACACTTGATACTGGAGAAAGGGTTTATGTTTAGTATTATGGTCATCCAGATGATGATGCTGGCTATCACAAAAAAAATATCCTTTAAAGTCCATGCATTATTTATTTAAAAAATTAGTTTATAGTGGGCCATTACATTAATGGCACTAAGTTACTAGAACATTGATGATTGTCAGGATAGTTTTAGTATCTCATTAATATTTAAATTATTGTTGTATTTAGATGGAGTAGCACCTAAGTATATATGCATTTAGATAATTATTGTTTGTATTCATGCCATAGGGGTTTGGTAGTGGGTAAATAATCTGCCTGGTTTATAGTGGACCACTTTCAAATACAGTCACATTTACTGTTTATTTAGGTATTTATTGTTGATCATGCATGATAATAAATGATTATTACTTTTGTGTAATGCTGGTAAACTTATAGTTAGTTCTGTGCTGATCTCTCATGCTCATTTCATATATATTTAATTTTATATTTTGTATATTTGGGAATGATGGAAATATCCCATCTCCTCTTAATTCAGCCCTAATGTGGTGTACTGTTACAAATGGCTAACTACTTATGGGACATTGTAAGCCTGTTTCTTTTTGTATTATCCCTAGTTTTTATTCTATTACAATATATGTGTGTGTATGTGTGATATAAAGGGATAAACACTATAATAATGAACAGTTTTTTTTAAAATTATGATATAAACTTATAAATATTTTTAAAAACAATTTAAAATGTTATTGTTCTATAAGGAATCTAAATAAATAATTGACATTTAAATTCATTATATAAAAATATATTCATAGCTAATAATAAGTTTTATTATCAAATCTATTTTGCATTAACTCTTCAACTGCTTGTTGTGCCTAAAAAGCAAATATGCAATCTCTTGGCCAATTTTGGTCACAGAATCATCATTTTATGCTTATTTTACAGAAAATTATGTTAATGTTAGTTCCCCAAAAATCTGCATTTAGCACTAATATTTAAAAAAAAATTGGTTTTTTATTTCTCTCTACTGTTACATAGCTTAGGATATTGTCTGCTAGGTGTGGCTTACTGTTAAATTCAGAAATCAAAACAAAATGTTTTGTGAATATTTTATGATTCTGCAATAGATTTTGAACTTAAATGTATTTCATGTAATTTTTTACATTGATAATTAAGTTTTTATATTAATTTAGTTAATATAAATTTTGATTTGAAAATTTTTATATTTTAAAAGAAAAATAATCAAGGGATAGATCATAGCATTTGACCACTACACAAGTGACAGCTATTTTGCATATGAATGAAATCCAAAATTTCTAAAAAAATGAAACTATTTTTTATAAAAATTTAAGTGTTTTATTATTACTTTTTACATTTTTTAAACTAATACAGTTTCTATAATGACTAACAATGTGTGTAGGGTTAGATTTTTATTTAAAATATTGAATTTTAGATGAAGAAAAAGCAATAAAAGTGAATAATAAGAGATCATAATTTCTAAGACAAAAAAAAATCACTGGCAATGTCACATAATAATTGGTTGAAACATAATTATTTTGTTTTACCGCTTGCTATTTTTCAAATGTTTTTGTTTTGTATTTTTCTTCACTTATTAATATCATTTTTAATTATTCATTACATTTTACCAATTTGAATGTGAAATGAATTGATTTTTACAAGTTAAATTAAAACAGTTCTGTTAAGTGAGGGTTTATAATTTTTGAATAGAAGCACAATCCAAATGTAATTGACAAATAGCGATAGTTCAGATTCTTATGTACTTGATCAATAAAATTAATTCCAAGGTTTTTGCCAAAATGCACCAGCAATTTCTTCTTTATAAACTGCCCATAGGTAGGTTATCAAAAACAAGAATGGAGTTCTTACTTTACCTTCTTTACCATCTATTTTCATTTCAAATCAAAGAAAAATACTATAATTTTAATATATTTTGGGGGGGGGGGGATGACTAATTGAAACAAATCAATAATAAATCACTTCATTATTTCAATATATCATTTTTATCAGTTAACCTTTGTTCATTCTGTTACTTATTTCATTTATTAACTCTTCATTTTTAGCCAAGTGATATTTAAAATTTTATCATATAACATATCCTATTTTTGTTCCATTCAAGCATTTCTGTATCTTTCCATCTTTTCTTCAAATAATTATCTTTCATCAAATCTTTTTTTAGTAGAGTATCTGCTACCTTGTTATTGATCTCATCAATCTTCAAAGTGTTATTGTTTTTATATAATTTTCAAATTTTAGTTTAATTCATGAAAGTATTCTGAAGTTGCAAATATCAACTTTAGACCATTATCTTTTTTAAAAAGTTAACATCAATCACTATATTGTAATATCATGAAATAGTAACTTTTGTTAGCCAAAATATAATCTAAATGCCTTTTCATTTCAATAATCTATATAATTTTTTTAGACATTTCTCAAAAATATATATATATATTAATGTGCGTGTGTGTGTTTTTTAAAAGTTTAACTGTATAATGCTATCCAGAATAACAATCATGTTATAAGTTGTCTATAGACATTATTATTTTTTATATATTATTTTGTATATTGTAAAATGTATTCCAAAAATTTTTGTTTAATATATATATATATATATATGTTTTTCACTATTTATATAATTTTTTCTCTGTTCCTCTATATTCTTTAATATTCCATTTATTATTCAAAGTTTCTTAGTTTCTTAATTAATTGATTCATATTTACTCTATTTTACATCAAATTTAGCAGAATCATTTATGCACTTTTCAAATTTAAAATATATAATTATGCATGAATACAAATCTTTCCTTTTCCATTTTCCATAATTTCTTTAATATCAGCATTTTCCTTTTTTTAAGCTCAGGATTAATTTTTACAATTATATTATAATTAGGATTTATGTGAAATCAAGTTAAATTGTAAGACCATTAATTGCACTCCGATATTTTTCCTATAATAATATATATGCTATCTGATATATTTTCTCTCACCTAGAAATTTTTATGTCTTCAACCATATTGCATGATTTATGAACTATATGTTTATAACCACAAACTTATCTATCTCTTACAAATTTCTATAAGTTAATCACTTCTTGCATTTCTTTTTCCAATATCATTGTTTTTCATAATTTTGGTTTACTATCTTTTAATATAAATGCATTCCATTTATCAACAACTATAATCATGAATCGTAATATTCTCTCTTTGTATTATTTTTTCCAATTTTTCACTTTATTCTTTAATCTTTTCATAATTCTGATGAATGGTTGACATATAGATTTGGGTAATTAAAAGGTTAGCAAATATTAAATTTTTTTTATTATCATCATGAATTTGTTATTAATACAACCAACCTCTACAAACCTATTTAATATACTTTTATTAACAGTATTACCAATTACATCCAATCTCATAACATCACAAAAAGACAACAGAATATCTTCACTTATTGTCTCACTACACTCTTCTCATGATACTTTCTTAATCATATAATATTTATCTTATTTATATTGATTTCTGTTTTCATGTTTTTCAATTTGTTAGAATCCCTCAATGACTTCACATTCTACATATCCACTCTTAATACATATTTATCTTCAGTTTATCATTTTTATGGGAATTTTTTAGCATGATCATCTAATAAGACATATATTTCTTTCTTCCAGAAAAAAAAAACAAGCAAGCTTTCTTTGGACAAAATCCAAATGCTTATATATATATATATATATATATATATATATAAGGATTTTGGATTTATAGTACATATCCATATACATATATATATATATATATATATATATATATTGTAATGGAATGTACTTGCTGCATTCCATTTAAATTGAAGAAAGAAGGCCCCAAACATTGGGAAAGCCAAATATAATGGAATGTATCTTTATATGATCTCAAATGAAAATAAACATATGAACTTTTGCAACAATAATCATTAGTTAACCAAGCCCCTAACTTTGATACACCAAATGTAATGAATAATTAAACGAACATATTATGCTGACCACGTTGTGGCGTCCAAATGTAATGGAACATACTTTTACTCCATTATACCAATCATCAGTTAACTGGGACCAACAGTTTGTGGTGCCAAATGTAATGGACAATATATCATATAAACATATTATACCTCAAATGTAATGGAACATCAATATATGAGAAGAAAATAATGCTTCAAACATTGGATGATAAACGTAATGGAATATATATAATCTAAATGAATCCAATTGTTGAGAAAGCCTAATATAATAAATTGTATAATTTAAATGAAGAAAGACAAAATTATCCCAGTTATATTTAAATAAATTGTTTATATGCCCTTCCAACTAGCTATACATGAAATAAATCTAAAATCATACAGAGCAATGAGATCTATCATTATAATTTATTTTCAAGGTTGATATGACTAACTAATCAAATATATATATCAGAAACAAAGGGAATTCTATTAAATCCAATATACACATCTATTATGTAAATTTATGTATATCTAAACATATCAATGAATAATAATATGTGTAAGTAACTTAAAGACTAAATAATAAGTGAAATACGTAGTTATCCTCTATTAAATTGTGAATTCAATTAATTTCATAATGACTTTGGCACTAAAAGAAAAATAAGAATAAAATATTAATACACTTTCAAATAAATTACAAAGGCATTACTTATAAAACAAATAGTACATCCTTTATTTTTATATTATGGTTTAATTTTAGGTAATATCAATGTTTTAAATACAAACCCAAATAATAAATATACATATATACTTGCAATAAGTATATATATTAAATAAATAAAGACATATCTGTGCTTAACAAGTAGGTATTAATATAAATACAAATCCATATTTATATTTTTCAGATATTTAAAATAATAAATAAAAAAATATTATATACAGCAAATATATATAAATTATTGTTTTGGTATGCATAAGAATCATTATATAAAGTTAAAAAAAAAAATGGAAATAAATTAATAATAAAACAATTTTTATAATAAACATTTGCGAATATAAATTTACTTATTAAAATATACATAACAACTCATATGCAACCCAAACTTATAAGCCATACTTTAAGGTTTTAAATTACTTAAGTGTTAATTTTGACACCTGTTAAACGTTTATTGCTGTTAGAAAACAAGACGCTTGAATTGAATATTTATAAAACGTTATATTTTTATAATGAAAAATAAAAGTAAAAAAAAAATGAATATCGATCTCAAAAATATATTTATATATCATTTATACATATAAAATTATTTACTACCTTTCAAAATTCACTTGTTTAGTTTTCCTTCAAAAGTCAACTTATTCCATTGTTTTATTTCTTTATCCGTTTAATATTAGAATGCATTCTAGTTAAAGTGAAGAAACTATCACGTTAGAGAAAATTGTCAATTCTTGGATGTATGTATATTTTTATCCTTCTAAAATTTCTTTCCTTGAAAAATAAATAAATAAATTGAAATGTTAAATCCAATATATTAATTCTAGTTACCTCCAGATTATTATTAGATTGACCATTATAGATTCCAGATAGCTATGTCAAATTTCGGCTTCAGACGCGATGAAATACATGTATTGAAATTTGCTTAGTTTTTCTTTTTAAACTGCCTTGGAATAAATGAAAGAAAATGGTGCAGCCTCTTGGCTGCGATATATCTCTATTAGCCTGTCATGATTTATGTATTTACCATAGAAATCTATCTTATTCCAATATTCTGAAGAATGGTAATTTCAAAGAAAAAAAAAATACAACAAATTTTTATCCTTCAGTTGGTTTTATTACTATCTTAATAATAATAATGGCCTCTTCTTGTTGTTGCTGTTGTTCCACGTGCTAGCAAATGCTGTTTTGAAAACCATTGTTACACATGTTTTATTTTAAACAATTAACATTAAAAAAAAATAAAATATCAAGCATATATATAAAAAATATTAAATTGAAAATTTATTTGACAGCTTTAAAAATATACATAAATAATAATATTGCATTTTTTTAATAATCACTGCAAATAAAATAATTTTTTTTTATAATCAACAATTTATATGTCTCCATTTATTTATAATAATTAAATATTCATAACGATGTACCATCAACATATAAATAAAATAATAACTTCAAACAATAACTATACCTAATAACCATAAACAATAATAATACTTCATATATAAACATCAACTCAAAGAGATTTTTTTTAAATAACAAATGACAATTTTTAAAATATAGATAGACTTATCGATATTTACAATACCCCCTAATCCACCAGAAAAAAATGTCTTTGCAGATAACTAATGAATTATGAGATATCGAAAAACTTCTCAAATTTGTAATCTTTCTAAGGACTAACATGGTTTAAAGAATATTATTTTTCATATTAATAACCATATTCATTTATTTATATCTATCTTTCAGATCATCTAGATATTTGTCCAAGTTTTCTTTAAAAAAAAAAAATAATAATAATCAAAAGTGCCTTTTTAATTCTTCTTGAAAAGAATTTCCAGTATGTTGAACTTTGTGAAGAAGTTTGCTTTGATTTACAAGATTTTCATATAGCATTTTGGTATAATTCAATTGCTTTTGAATAATTTTGAGATAAGTATCTAAAGATTTTGCTATGAACTCCTTAGATTCTGCATCTATATCCTTTACATAAATAGTAACTTGATCATAAGCACTAACACAATTTTTAACTTTATCAATAACAGTTGCTATTTTATCAGATAATCTATTACCTTTCCTTTGACTATCTTGATAAACATCATCGACTTGAGTAAGTCTTTATTTTACTTCACTTGTTCTACGTTCAATTAAAAACAATTCTCTGGGCAATTTTGAATGGTATTCATTCAAATTTTCTAAATAATCCTTTAAAAATTGCAAATCAGATTGATGTGATACAACTTCTACAATTAAAAAATTTCTGAAAATCATTTTGAAAATCATTCTGTTCTATATTAATTCTTTTCAGTTTAACTTTAGGTTTATTTAAATCTCTTTCCTTAGCTATATTTTCTCAAAGAAAATCTTTATTAATCACATCCTCACTTCTTATTTTTAGTTTAATTTTGGCTTTGCCAATTTCTTTTTCCTCATCAATCATCCTTCTACCAAGATTCAGATCAAATATCTTTTTACCCATTCTTTTAAATTTTACCTTTGCTTTACCTACATCTCTTTCTTTGTCAATATTCTCTCTAAGAAAATCAATATTATTTATCATTCCTTCTACAACTTTAAGTTTAACTTTTGCTTTGCCTACTTTCATCCTTCTATTACAATTTTCATAAAGAAAATTCTCTTTAGATTTCTTTACCTTTTTATTTCTCTCAAATTTCAATAAGATATATCTTACCAACTTTGTCCTACTGGCATACTTGTAAAATAAGTCATTTCTATTGCAACAATGGTACAAATTACCACTCAAATATTTATGTTCTAATATATATAAAAATATGCTTTCTTTGTACCACACAAAATTACTATGATACTGTTCTTTATATTGACTTTGATAAACACATTCTGTTCTTTCTAGTAATTTTTGAGAGTTAATTTTAATCTTTTCTGGTGAACTTAATTCAACTTCTAAAGTTTGAACACCTTCATTCATTTTATTATCATGCATTTTTATTTCTCTTAACTCTAGAGTACTATTGTCTAACCATTGAAAACCTAACTGCCCAATTTCTAAATTCTCAACAGTGTCCTTTAATCTTTCACAACTTAATTCTACTTCTTCTGATTGCTTTTGTGAATTTAATTTTATTTCTAAGGATTTATCAACTATTTTAACACACTCTTCATTTTCATTAATATTTTCACTAGTCACATCTATGGGTTTTTTATATTCTTCCATTTCTTCATCAACTTTTGTGTCTAATCTTATAAAATTATTATCTACCAGAGTTTTTGATGCAACTTTTAATTCTCTAGAAAGATCATCAGAGTTGGTTTTCAACCCAGCTTTAAATTCATCAGAGTTGCTTGTTAATGCAGTCATTAGTTTCTCATGATTGGTATTTAATCTAGACTCTAGTCTCTCATAATTTGTTTTTATCTCAGCTCTAAGATCTGCTTTTAACTCTGCTTTAAATTTTTCCATAAAATCTCTTAAATCAAAATCACCACTAACTGGCATTTTATTACTATTGTTATCCATTATTATTAGAACTGCAATATTATATACTCAAAAAAAAATATCTAAGATATATATATATTTCTATGTAGTAATTACCACAGATCAAGGGCTCACCATCTCCAATCATTATCCCAACAAGCAATTACTCAACTAAGCAAAGTACAAGCCTTTTTAATTTTATGATACATAATAGCTATCCGACAATCTAAATTTCAGTTGTTAGAACTCATAAACTTATTGGCTTATAAAAAGTCTCTTCTATCACTATAACAATAATAAATTCCTCTAAAATATATATATAGAGAGAGAGAAAAAGAAAGTAACAACTGAGATCACTAACTAACATTTATTTATAGATAATGATAATAAATATTCCACACTTATACAATATTGAAATGTGGAAATTTCATATCAAATTCAATATAACCTTGAAATATTTAAAATACAATAAAATGTTCACATGCCTTGAAAACAACCAATTCAATAATATTGTGAGATAACTTTCGCACTCAAGATAATGGTAGTTAAGCATAAACTTACTAAATTGATACCTATAAATTTTCTGGACCTTAAAACTTAATAACATTTTATATACATAAAAAAAAAATTAACTTCACTAATTATTTACTTTTGTGCCCGAAACACTATTTTACTAAAATTGTACTAATGCAATTTATTATCAACAAACATTCACTAATTGAACTTCATGTTTAAAAGTCACTTATAATGGAAAATAAAACATTGATATGTTTGTTTTCAAACCCTAATTGATAATCAATGTAATAGATTATTTGTTACCAACAATAATCAATTAACCAAGCCCTTAAGTTTGGTGTTATATATTTAAGTTATATACTTATCTATTCCTCCAAAGATCCGACAGATACTGACAGCCAAAAGATTGATTAGCACTTCACAACTTTGATATAGATAAAAGAATTCAATCATTACTCCTAAAGCATACAATGTTTCATGAACACTTAGATGATTATCACATTTCATTCTATCCAAGCTACTACAACCCATAATAATTTTCTGAAAACACTATTACACTGCCCTGCTTACATCCAAGTCTTAGGGGCTATTATTTATAAAATATTTCCTTGCTCATCTTTGGGAGTCTTAGAGGCAAATATTATACATATATCAAAAATAATTATACCTTACTCTCTCTGGAGTCTTAAAGGTAAAATCATGGCAGGACTACTGTTAACTGCTTCATGATAAATAATAACAAACATCAAAATTTGGGTTGGAGCAGTAAATGAGATCAATCAATCACAAGTGACATGAATGCATCACATCCTCAAGACAATGACAAAAATTCCCCATCCAACATCAATACTTGCAACAGAACCAACCAAACTCCAACAATCAAATATCCAATCTAACCCTCAAAATTATAGATTTTCTACAACATAAACTTTCCAAATATGGACAAAATTATTACGCTATAATTTAACACCATCAATATAATTTTTAAATTGAAATTAAACTGCTTCATGACTATATTTATCTTTCATCATTAAAAAAAATACAATAACAGTAACAATCACCATCTAAACATAAGGCCAAAATATTTCCATTTATATAAAAAAAAATTAAACACACAAAAATGCTTCTCTTTCTTTAAACTATACATCTCATATCAATATATATACTACACATCTCTCAGGTATGTGGGGTATTTCAAGCCCTAATTAGCTTATTTCGAGCCCTAGTTGTTGCGCCAAATGTAATGGAATGTACTTGCTGCATTCCATTTAAATTGAAGAAAGAAGGCCCCAAACATTGGGAAAGCCAAATATAATGGAATGTATCTTTATATGATCTCAAATGAAAATAAACATATGAACTTTTGCAACAATAATCATTAGTTAACCAAGCCCCTAACTTTGATACACCAAATGTAATGAATAATTAAACGAACATATTATGCTGACCACGTTGTGGCATCCAAATGTAATGGAACATACTTTTACTCCATTATACCAATCATCAGTTAACTGGGACCAACAGTTTGTGGTGCCAAATGTAATGGACAATATATCATATAAACATATTATACCTCAAATGTAATGGAACATCAATATATGAGAAGAAAATAATGCTTCAAACATTGGATGATAAACGTAATGGAATATATATAATCTAAATGAATCCAATTGTTGAGAAAGCCTAATATAATAAATTGTATAATTTAAATGAAGAAAGACAAAATTATCCCAGTTATATTTAAATAAATTGTTTATATGCCCTTCCAACTAGCTATACATGAAATAAATCTAAAATCATACAGAGCAATGAGATCTATCATTATAATTTATTTTCAAGGTTGATATGACTAACTAATCAAATATATATCAGAAACAAAGGGAATTCTATTAAATCCAATATACACATCTATTATGTAAATTTATGTATATCTAAACATATCAATGAATAATAATATGTGTAAGTGACCTAAAGACTAAATAATAAGTGAAATATGTAGTTATCCTCTATTAAATTGTGAATTCAATTAATTTCATAATGACTTTGGCACTAAAAGAAAAATAAGAATAAAATATTAATACACTTTCAAATAAATTACAAAGGCATTACTTATAAAACAAATAGTACATCCTTTATTTTTATATTATGGTTTAATTTTAGGTAATATCAATGTTTTAAATACAAACCCAAATAATAAATATACATATATACTTGCAATAAGTATATATATTAAATAAATAAAGACATATCTGTGCTTAACAAGTAGGTATTAATATAAATACAAATCCATATTTATATTTTTCAGATATTTAAAATAATAAATAAAAAAAATATTATATACAGCAAATATATATAAATTATTGTTTTGGTATGCATAAGAATCATTATATAAAGTTAAAAAAAAAAAAATGGAAATAAATTAATAATAAAACAATTTTTATAATAAACATTTGCGAATATAAATTTACTTATTAAAATATACATAACAACTCATATGCAACCCAAACTTATAAGCCATACTTTAAGGTTTTAAATTACTTAAGTGTTAATTTTGACACCTGTTAAACGTTTATTGCTGTTAGAAAACAAGACGCTTGAATTGAATATTTATAAAACGTTATATTTTTATAATGAAAAATAAAAGTAAAAAAAAAATGAATATCGATCTCAAAAATATATTTATATATCATTTATACATATAAAATTATTTACTACCTTTCAAAATTCACTTGTTTAGTTTTCCTTCAAAAGTCAACTTATTCCATTGTTTTATTTCTTTATCCGTTTAATATTAGAATGCATTCTAGTTAAAGTGAAGAAACTATCACGTTAGAGAAAATTGTCAATTCTTGGATGTATGTATATTTTTATCCTTCTAAAATTTCTTTCCTTGAAAAATAAATAAATAAATTGAAATGTTAAATCCAATATATTAATTCTAGTTACCTCCAGATTATTATTAGATTGACCATTATAGATTCCAGATAGCTATGTCAAATTTCGGCTTCAGACGCGATGAAATACATGTATTGAAATTTGCTTAGTTTTTCTTTTTAAACTGCCTTGGAATAAATGAAAGAAATGGTGCAGCCTCTTGGCTGCGATATATCTCTATTAGCCTGTCATGATTTATGTATTTACCATAGAAATCTATCTTATTCCAATATTCTGAAGAATGGTAATTTCAAAGAAAAAAAAATACAACAAATTTTTATCCTTCAGTTGGTTTTATTACTATCTTAATAATAATAATGGCCTCTTCTTGTTGTTGCTGTTGTTCCACGTGCTAGCAAATGCTGTTTTGAAAACCATTGTTACACATGTTTTATTTTAAACAATTAACATTAAAAAAAAATAAAATATCAAGCATATATATAAAAAATATTAAATTGAAAATTTATTTGACAGCTTTAAAAATATACATAAATAATAATATTGCATTTTTTTAATAATCACTGCAAATAAAATAATTTTTTTATAATCAACAATTTATATGTCTCCATTTATTTATAATAATTAAATATTCATAACGATGTACCATCAACATATAAATAAAATAATAACTTCAAACAATAACTATACCTAATAACCATAAACAATAATAATACTTCATATATAAACATCAACTCAAAGAGATTTTTTTAAATAACAAATGACAATTTTTAAAATATAGATAGCCTTATCGATATTTACAATATATATATATATATATATTACTTAATTTTGTAGTCATATCCATAATTAAAAATATATGGGTAAATGGATTACCACTGCCACTAGTTCTATTAATCTTTACAGAATTGATGCAATAGCTGTTTTCCATTAAAGCTCACTTGCTTACTATCCTTACTTGCACCACTGCACTTTTAGTTATTTTTCATAAATTCATAAAAATTTGGTAACTGACCTAGCATCAGCCAAGGTATTGACTTATTAAATTAATGTTAACTCTGTTCATTGACACTTCACTACTAATAATAGGAATTGTAAAATGTTATTTTATAAAAGAGAATTAAAAAAAGTAATGCTGCTGATAATTATATGATTGGCAGAAAGAAAATAACATTGAAAGTGTTGAACAAATTATGGATATATTGAAGCAAAACTAGTAAAGTGATTTAAAAAAGAGGTTGAGACTGATACAGTACTTACAGAAATCTTAAAATAATTGGAAATATTTAGAGTTAAGAAATTTATGGGATTGTCCAATTTGATTTGACTTAACAGAAATTGGTCCAAGGACTTTAGAACAATATGATCCCAATTGCTATAAACAAGGAAGTTATTAAATATGAAGAATATAGGGCAATATGTTTGATATAGCATTTCTCAAAAATATTACATTTTCAAATCAAAAAATATATGGGCAGGTATGTTATTATATTAGTAAAGGAGAATATAATTTTCAGAAAAAAACTGCACAGAGGATTTTATTGAAATTCTCATAATCATTACAGAGAGATATACTGAAAAAAAATTGGTGTGTGTTTAGTGGATTAGAGACAGTATTTGAAATATAAGAATAATGCATTAAATTTGAAATATGTACATTAGTTAAAGATTAAGAATTAGATTTAAAGATAGAGAAACTGAGAAAATGAGTATGCATTTTACTTGTAAAATTTAATATTTATTTAGAAAAGTAATAAGCAAATATTTGGATTGTGAGGAGGTAATACTGGAAATAGAATGACAAGATATATAAGATTCAGAAATAATATTGTATTATTGTAGTTGAGGAATGAAATGAATATCCTAAAAAAATGTAATAAATTAATGAAAGAACATATTTAATATGGGATGAGGATTAATGTGGATAAGACAAAAATTTTATGGGTAGAGAAAATTCAAGAAGAATACAGATGATCCAACAGAATAAGATAGTTAACAACATGAATAGGTTTAAACATTTGGAAAATTGTTTAAAAAAATGGAATAATTAAATAGAAAGTTAAAATAAGAATGTTGGAAAAGAAAGAATTTACCAAAGAATAACATATATTATAAAGTTTTTGAGAAATGAGAAAATGATATGTCTGTAGAGTATTAATCTATGGTTACAAAACATGGATATTCAAGAAAAAAATTGGATTATTAAGATGTGGGTATAAAAAATGCAATTAGATTTATTGGATGGAGAGAATGACTAATAGGAATATTTTTGTCAAAGTGGATTAAGAGAAAAATTAAAATGGACATGTTATATATTGGAAGAAATGATATTCATGAGATATTGGAAGAGAAATCTTATCAGTCCTGACATTTATTGAGGTGACATATATTGAGGTAAAAGAATTGTGTAATGAAAGATATTTTAGAAGGTTGGATGATTGGTATTAAAAGTGAGGTGAAGAATAATGATTTTAATGTAATGAGATCATATTCATGTAACCTATTTATTGTTGCTGCAATAGAAATTAAATGCCTTTAATTGAAAGAATATGCTTTGAACATTTGATGATAAAATTTTTAATAAAAAATACTTTGCATGATTTACAAGTACTAACTAAAGTATTTAGATCATACAAGCTATCCAAAAAAATAAAACAATAGAGAAAGTTTACAAACAATGAAAAATGATGAGAGAGTATCAATATTTTGAAAAGGTGAAAATATGTTATATATTTGTGTTACACACATTTTGTTTATTTCATAAAAACATAAAAAAATAAGTTTATGCTTAATCTATTTATTTTTTTGGAAAATTATTAAATATTTTTAATAAGTACATGACATTTACATTTAAATTTTATATTATTAGTAGGTCTTTTAGAAGAAAATTAGTTAAATAAAAATTTGCTGATGTAATATCATTGGGTAATAACACTTTCAGTAGTTTTTCAAATTTTATTTTTAACTATAAGCAGTATGAATTAGAATTTCAATAAAGAAACTTTTAATTTTTTAATATGATACTTTAAAAAAATAAATTTTAAAAATACATTTTTTTAGAAAATAATTTTTTATTAAAATACGTTTTTAGTCGCAAAACAGAAATAGTATTTTGTTTTCATCACTTATTTCTGTTTATTTATGGTTATTAGATCATTTATTTAATTTTTACTCTAATTTAATTTAATAATATTTATAAAAAAAAATAGAAAGATTCAATAGAAATGTTTCATTTTTGTTAAAAAAAATAAAACTAAGAATAAACGTGAAAATAAAAAGGCAAAATAGACTGCATAACTTAAAGGGTTATAAACTCAAAAAATAATCACAATTGAATAAAAAAATTGAATTGATTATTGTAATGGCACTTTAGATATCTCCATAAGGTAGAACACCTTAATTATAAAAAGTCCTGACTCTATTTCTGAAGCCTCTTTTTAATCACATTACGTTTTTGATAATTATTTATCTGTGATCATTATATTATAATAATCTTCCCCAGTTTTCTGATCAAAAATTGAAACTTTCATTTTTAACATTATAGAAAACTGGTTTAAATTGATTAACTTGGATATCTTTATCTGAATATAAGTGAGTAGATAGAATTGATATATTATAAAAAGTCATTCTATTAATTACTATAAAATTGTTTAAAAGATGGTCAAAAACTTCTTCCAGTTAATTGAAATATTATTGTTATTATATAAATCCATGGTGGATTTAATAGTGTTGTGACACTTTTATCAAGTTTATTAATTGCTTTCAATATATTGAAAAAGGTATCTGAATTGGCTGTAAGCAGTAAATGTCTGTATTATATTTCTTATTTCAATCCACTAATCATTCTTAAGCCATTTCACCAGTTGTTGAAATCTATATTTTAATCACTATATTTAATATGAAGTTCAACATGCAATTTGTTATTTTACAAAGCATAAATGAAACATACTCTCTTTATCAAGTCATTAACAATAGGATAATTATGAGAAAACTAAGTAATCATGATCTTTTTAAATAAATTAAATAAAATAGATTTATTTTTGTCTAAATAACACATCTTGACAGAATTTTGTACCCCAGTGGCATATCAGATGTTCTGAAAATCCAAGTCATCAATTTTAGTGGTTAATACTTGAAGGAGTTCAGGAAGAATATTAGTTTCTTCTAAAAAATGAACAGCATCAATTTTTTTGATCATATTTTATAAATACAATTACAATAAAACTATTTTTATTGCAAATATTATTTTAATATTAGTGTAAACTAAACCATAGTCAGTTCAACAATCCACACTTATGAGTACTCTATACTATGCATTCTGACTTCTAATTACAATGTAGACTTTTAAAAGCCTAAACAAACTATTTGTGGTAATCAATCTACATTTTGGTGTAAAAATTTAATAACTGTAAATTATTTTTAATAATTTTAATCCAAAGTTCACTGTTCCTTTAATTAAACCTCTGCATTAAAGACTTTAAGAAAAAACTCAGTGTTTAATTAGTATTGATATAATAATGCTACCCAACAAGAAATTTTTAAGATGTTCATACAAAGTTCTTTACAGAAATTATGTTTATTAAAAGTATATTTGATAATCAATTTGTGCATTGTAAAAAAAATAAAAAAAACATAGACTATGTTTATAAGTTTAATAATATTTCCAATAATACTCAGACAAAACGTATTATTCCTATTGATAAATAATTCATTTATCAAGGAATAAAAACTTACATTTATACCCATTGTGAATGAAATGTTAAATAAAATTGGCACAAATATTAAGCAAATTACCTTTTAATAATATAAGCTTTTCATTGAGATATTTAGGAAATTCAAAAATATAAAATAATAGTAAGAACATTGAACATTTCCAACACTTGTAATCTATTCTTATAATTATTTAATTGATAAATTTTTTTCATTTGGTGGTTGAGTTTCAATCATCATCATCATTATCAACCATTATCAATCCACTGCAGGATGAAGGTCTCTCCAAGTTTAATCCATCTTCTTCGATCTTTAGCTTCTCTTCTCCACATCACCCCTGCACACTTTCTTATTTCATCCATCCATCTCACATGTGGTCTCTTTCTGGGTCTTTTGCAATCTCTTGGAATCCAGTTTAAAATTTCAATTGTCCATCTATTATCATCTCTTCTAGCAATATGTCCAGCCCAACTCCACTTCAATCTTTTAATTTTTTCAATGAGGTCAGTAACACCTGTTTGTTCTCTTACCCATACATTGCATTTTCGATCTCTTCTTGTTATGCCCAACATACATCTCTCCATACTTCTTTGAGTCTCTGTATTGCTCTTCTATTGAGTGTCCAAGTCTCAGATTCATAAGTAAAAACTGGTAAAATACATTTGTTAAAAACCTTCCTTTTCAAACACATAGGCATATTTCCTTTTAGTATCAAGTTATTTCTACCAAAAGCACTCCAACCAAGTTTAATTCTATGATTAATTTCCTCCATTATATTTCCATCTGTATTAATAATCTGACCAAGATATTTGTAATTGTTAACTTCTTCTAATTCATCATAATCAATCTTTATTTTCATATTTTGAGCAAATCGATTAAACATTACTTTAAACTTTTTAACATTTAACTTTAGTCCTACTTTCCTACTTTCATCTGATAACTCCTGCAACATTTCCTGCAGCTCTGAAGCATTATTTGCAAAAACAACTACATTATCTGTGAAATGTAAATGACTTAAATAATCTCCATTTACTTTCCCTCCTTTAGTTTCCCATTTTAATCCACAAAATACTTCTTGCAGCACTGCTGTAAAAAGTTTTGAAGATATGGAGTCACCTTGTCTTATACCTTTCTCAATGTTGACTTTCCCAGTATCATTATGTAATCTAATTGTTGCTGTTGCATTTTTATAAATATTCTTTAAAATATGACAATATCCTGGATCTATACCTTGATGATCCAATGCTTTAATCACTGAAGAAATGTTTATAGAATCAAATGCCTTTTTATAATCTACAAATCCAAACCATAATGACAACTCATATTCATTTGTTTTTTCTATAACTTTTCTCAATACCTGAATATGATCTACTGTACTAAAACCATTTTTAAATCCAGCTTGTTCTTTTGGTTGGTGGAAATCCAATGTTCTCTGTAGATGAGTTGTAATTATCTTGGTAAAAATTTTGTATAAAACTGATAAAAGGCTGATAGGTCTGTAATTTCTAATATCTTCTTTAACACCTTTTTTAAATATTAATATTATTACTGCATTTTTCCAATCTTCCGGTACATCTTTATCATTTAGACATTTGGTATATAACTTTGCTAACATTTTTACTGTTTCTTCAATAAGAGCAGTTACATTAGTCTTAAGTAATTATAACTTTTTAGTTATTAGGATTTTCTTTGCAATCTCAATAAGCAAAATTTTTACGTTCTAAGTTTTTATATTGAAAAATAAATAAAAATTAACCCATCTGGATTTTAAAATTGTTCCTTCTTTCCTTTTGTGGCAATTTGAATTAAAAGATCAGCATTTTACTTTAGTATTAAAATCTTTATTCAATATTATGAATCAAAAATTATACTTTATTTATTAACCATATAAGTTTATAAATGAAAAACATCCTAAAAAGTCATGTTCAAACTTTCCAAATATAGAAAAAAAAAGTTAAACATATAATGAAGGCAATTACTTTTTTTATCAGATTAATGACAAAAATATATTAATAGAATTTATGTTTGATGGAATTCCATATCTAATTCTGGAATAAATTATTGATAAATTATTTTAAAGCTATTAAATCCTATTCTAAAATTTAAGAATACATTTATAATTAGTAAAATTTCACAATGTTTTGTACTATTGTGATCGCCAAAGTGCAATATTCATAATTTCCTTTTTATTATTCTTTTGAATTTTTTTACTTGTATTTTTTTAAAATAAATATCTTTAAAAAATACAAATGCACACATGAATAAATATCTTTTGTAACAATTACAATACAAATATTTTGTAAAACTAATCATTAATATTTAAATAAGCTTAGAGAAAAATACATTTTTTTGCTCATTGCTAACAACAATTGAAAAAGAGTTTACACATGCCCAAGATCAAAGAATCTACCAATCATTGATGTTTTATGCTTTTGTTGACTCATTTATTATTTTCATTTGTGAACAATCTTTTTTAAGCAAATAAATCAATATTTAGAATTTTTTCAATTCCAGATTTACCATTACATGAATGTAAAACTGGCAAAATAGTGCTAAAGATAGGTATAATTTTTTAAGGCCAAAGCATAGTACTCTGCAAAGTCTTAGATCCCATAATCATTGAGGGAAAATATTTACATAGTAATACTAATATCTCCTGACTTATCTTCATTACTGCTACCATTATTTTATTTTATATCTTTATGTTCATAAAAGCAAGTATATTTCTAAATAAATCTGCACAAAAATAAAATAATTTTCATAGTTAATTCTATTGGAAACCCATTTCAAGATGTATCAATCAAGATTATAACTATTGACTATCTGTCTGTTTTTCTTATTATTTTTTAAATATATTATCCTATGCAAAAAAGAATTTCTATGCATTTAATTAAAAATATAAATGACAGTAAAACATGCAACTCCATTATTATAATTATTATAATAAAATGAAATATATTATGAAAGTCTTGCTAATAAAAATTGGAACCTATACACAGTTAAGTAACAAAATAGATTAAAATATGAAAAACATAAGAGAGGAAAAGCAAAACTTGTTTGTATAAAAATAATAGTTAAACTTCATTAATATACATCTTATATTACAGAATAGCAAAAACATGCTTGATTACTCACAGCTTATTGATTATTTATAGCTTATTCTTCTACCTTAAAGTTTACCACTATCTATGGTCTGTGGAATATATTGATGAAATTAATATCACATTGCCTTCTTTCATACAAACATGTACATACATATATTTTTTTTACATTATACATACATATTTTTTTCATTTACAGCTTTTTATGGAAACTGAATAGTAAATCCAAGAAAAATATCAAGATACATCAAAGTAATTTGTTATACAGCGTAATATACTTTATACATGTTAAACAAGAAAAGTTATATCATTTTTTATCTTCTACTAATCTTTAATAGTTATTTTAAATAATATTTGCACAACATGTAGCCTTTACTTAGATTTTAATGGAAGCTGACATTTATAGCTGTTATTTTTGACATTACATTTGTTAATAGGGGAAAAGAATAAAAAGGTTGCTAAAAGATATTTTAGCAATTTATAAAAATTCAACTTGTAATTTCAATTCTATTCCATAGGTAGCATTATTTTTTTATGACAAAAATTAAAAAAAAATCAAGTAATATGGTTTCTTCAGACAAAATGTCAATCATTAGTGCACATATTGTCTTTTATTAGATTGCAAATGAATTTACAATCTATTTTTTTTACTTGTGTTTTGTTTTGTAAAATTTTTAATATTTATTTCTTTTTAATCATGTAGTGTTTACATTATAATTTTATTTGAATACAATAGCTTTTCTCAGAAATTATTGAAATAAATATTTGCATATCAAACTAAACCCACTTTCTGTCAAATACTTTTTATTTGTATGTCACTACAAAAGGCCATCATTTGATTTATTGACATTATTCAATTACTATTTTTTATTTATTTGCTGTGTTAATAGTTTAGATTTTAGATTATATTTATTTTTAAAATTGTGCTGTTCAAAGACTGGAAAAATGTCAAGTTATAATTATTTCATTTGAATATGAAACAGAAAGAAAAACAATAACTTGTACTTAGTAGTAAAAACATGATTGCTTAAAAATCTAAACATGAACTTTTTTTTAATATCATTTGCATTCAGATATAATTTGAGTAAATACATTTTATAAAAGAGCTTTTTTTTTTGTTAAAAGGTATTGGAGAATCAAATTTTGTTAAATTACAATGTTAATGCAAAACATCTAGTAATATTATTTTCACTTTAATTTGTAATGTTACTTTAGAACACAATAATATTTCAGTTTCACCTTCAGTAGAATAACTGTTTTTCCTTTTCCTTCTTTGCTCATATATAGACAATTACTTTTAAACCTTTATTTTGTATTGTTTTCATTATTATATTCATTAGACCAATAAAATATTGCTGTTGGTAATAGCAATATCTTGTTTTTAAAAAGCAATATCCTGCTTTCAAAAACTACATCAAAAATAGAAACAGTATATTATCAGATATGTTACTCTAGCCAAAATGTGATGTAAATTGTGTGGTTTTTTTTGATAAAACTTTTGTAATTTTTTAATTTATATAATATTTAGTTTTAGTTTATTTTTATATAAATAATTATATACAATAAAAACATTGTTTTACATACACATGCCCATACAATGTTAATATTTCAAACACAGTAGTAGATTTATTTCTAATTATTATTAAAGCTATTCTATAAAATCAGGACCAAATTCAATGTCTTTTTGTGGCTTTTTTTAAATAAAAAAACATTTGTATTGGAGACGAATTGTATTTTAGTGTATAAGACATAATAGTAATAAATTTGAACTTTACACACAGAGAGATATATCAAAACATATATTTGGGATTTGTTTGCCTATACATTTGCATATTTTAAATTTAGTATTATCTCGACTGTAATCACTAGTTATTTTCCAAGTAATAAAAGTGTCATAATGCTAAAATTTATCACAAATAAATGTATACCCAGGAAATCCTAAAATATATGTTCACATCTTTCTTTTAATATATATATATATATTATACCGGTTGAAAAACCTCCACCACCTAAACTGCAAGTCGGATCCAAACTCAGCCGAACCAAACTGAATTCAAACCCAACTCACCAGCTCAGATCAATGGATAATCTAAATCGATGGCACAGTGCTATGTGCCAAGGAACTAGCTCAACGATTGGTGATAATTAGAGACCCCTGAGATGACATTAATATTGGATGATAAACTGACTAAAGATAATTTTAAATCGAATCATATGTGTATGTTTGGGTTGCCAACACAGACATCAAGCCTTAACATTAAATAATTATTGAATAAAAGACTTAAGAAACCAAGTGTGTTAATAAAATATTTAATAATACCAGTAATAGTTTTGTTCAATTTTTTAATGATGATTATATTGATCACCTCTAGTCTTTAACAGAGTTTATAATTATTATAAGGATGGCAGTTCCTATTATATGCCAACAAGGCTTACACAATATTATGGAATGCTATATGTCTATGCCCCCCCCAAAAAAAAAAATAAAGGCAGATAAAGATATTCAGTTGTAAAGAAATTATTATTCTGATTTTTTATGAAAGAATGTGAGATTTATTTCACATTTGCAAATCCATTCATGAAGAGCAAGATATGTACTTAAGGTATAACTTTAACCTGTATTAGAAAACTTATTTAATTTGAGATAACTGAGAATTTGTCTGACTTTAATTGAAATCACTTCATCACAAATTACAAGCATAAGAGTGGGCTTTACTGGAACAGAGAGGTAATGGTGCTGATGAATTATGAGCTAGAAAATGAATAGGAAAGATAATCACTGGTCAGTGGTTTAATTAGTATGGCAGCTTGTATTTGACAAGGCTTACTGCCCTTTAAGGAGACGTGGAACATGGGAAAAGCCAGGCCGAGTTATAAGTACGAACCTTTGGTTTTTCAAATATAATATAAGCGGGGAGGAAGTACTTTCTTCCTCTATAATTTAAAATAACAGTAATATTATCACCAACAAGCCTATGGAGCAAAAGATTGCCCTACATCAGCAACGTTTGAAGATGGTGACTTGATAGTCACCATTTGAATAATAAAACCCAATTTATTATAGAATGCTCTATGTGATGACTTGATCAAATTAATTAAAGTCAAACGAGCTTTTAACCAAAACTATTTTAAAGCATTTATAAAATTATATTAATTATGCCCCAAACATCATGCCCTCCCTGAATCTTAATAGAAAGTAACAGAAATTTGAATTAGGATATATTTAGTTGATTCCTTTATCAACCCTTTTGCAAAAACAGTTTAATATTATATATGAATAACTAAATATTGGTGAACATGAGAAAATAGCTGGGGCATAGACTAAAATTGGAGCTAATAATTTATTATTAGCCAATTATAAAAATAACAAATACTTAATAATTTCTTTCGACTCGATGATTAATAGAACTGTATAAACCTAGTTCTAATGGGTGAGAATTACTATCAGATTTAATGTTTTATTACTTGTATAAGGCAAATGGAACAAAGGAGATCATTGAGTCAAAGGATTATTGGCATATAATTAAAAATAAATGACATTAACAAATCACATAATAAATATATATAATATAGTAAATGAACCGCCATCATAAGAAAGGAACGTTAAATTTAAAGACTAGAGATTGAGAGAATTACTATATAATTTACAATAGCATAAATAAAAGAAGGTTTTATAAAGATTATTACATTAAAGAATGAAAATAGCTCTTAAAGGGAGTGTAAAGTAAAGTTCGGAAACTAGCCAGAGAGTCACAGTTCATTATGAAAATATATTACTGTTTCTTCCAGGGCTGGTTCCTTAGTTTACATGTCTGGGTTGGTAAAACATAGGAACACATTTGGTCAATTACTTAAACAGCATTTTAATTAATTTCTCATGATTTTGGCAGCATGATTTGTCCAGAAAGGATTTTGAAGCTTCATTGAAGATTTTCAACCATAGCCAGATTCCTGATATTTAGCCCCTCACCATGATCAAAACACTATTTAAATTCATGGTTTTTAAAGCACACAGAGTTTAATGGCACTTCTCTACAACAAAGATAGCTTCTTTTTCTCTAAACTTTTCAGAGCTTTTTATACTGTGTCTGATGCCTTTGGGCTAGGGCTTCTTTCATTTTCAATGTTACAAGTTTTTACTAATTGATTTTAGATACATTCCTTTGATAAGGCTTTCAAACTCATTCACTTGAATCCATTTTCTAATTAGAAAATGAATTTTTAAATCTAAAAACGATTTTAATTAAGAAATCCTTACATTTTAAATACTATCTTTTTTTCTAATTAATAAAACTTTACTCATTGTTTGGAAAGAGAAAATCTGAAAGCTTATCAAAAGAATGTAGCTTTTAATCACTAAAATTTTAACAAATTATTTAAAAGTAAAATCAAAACATTCCTGATGCAATGAAACTTTCGAACAATTATATATATTTAAATATTTATAAATATATGCGCACAATCCACGCAGCTGTAATATATATAAATTCATGAATAATTTTATCATGAATTTATTAATAGCATCGATTAATTTAAACCTTAAACTAATTAATTTTAATACTCATTTATAAAATAGTTTTTCTTTAAGAAAACTAGCATAGATTGACTGTATAATGCCCCATTGCATTGGAAATTTAAGGTTAGTACTAGGGTTTGAAGTAGGCTTATGGCTAGATGCCATGAAGCTAGGATCGAACTGAGATCCAACTGCTTCAATATATATATATATATATATATATATATAATAAACATTACAAGCATAAAGCTAAACTTGTCAATATATAATCAAAACTACCTCAAATCCAAAATTCAAACAGACCAGCATAAAAATATTAAAACACTACCAAAGGTTTCACTGCTGCAAGCAGACTTCTCAAGTGTAAAGAACTACAAAAACTACACAATATATATATATATATATATATATATATATATATATTTATTATATATATATATATTATATATATATATATATAATATTAAACATTACCCAAAATTCATTCACTTCCCATCCACCCTTAATATTAAAAGAACTCTTAAATAAATTAATTGCTTCATAATAATACATTTTCAATAATAAAGATTCTTTAATTCTTCCTTTGATTTTGAAGCTAAGGTTGTCTTCTTTGAGAGAAATGAAATCAAAAGAAGAATTAAAAAATCTTTATTATTGAAAATTTATTATTCTGAAACAATTAATTTATTTAAAAGTTCTTTTAATATTAAGAGTGGATGGGAAGTGAATGGATTTGTGGGTAATGTTTAATATTATATATTTTGTGTAGTTTTTGTAGTTCTTTACACTTGAGAAGTCTGCTTGTAACAGTGAAACTTTTGGTAGTGTTTTAATATTATTTTTATGCTGGTCTGGTTGAATTTTGGATTTGGGGTGGTTTTGATTTTATATATATATATATATATTATAAAACAGAAACGACAAACTTAATATATGTATATATATAAATTTAATAAAGCTTGAAAAATATAGTTTAAGTAAAATTTTTGATTTGTTTTATCACTCTGAATAGCTTTACTAAGTAAATATTCAACATCCTAATTTCCTCATTGTAAATTTTTACAATATGAAGAAAGAGCATTTCTTATTTAAATAATTGTAAAATCTTCAATATTTGCTCGAAATGTTTAATTTCTTATAACGATTTTCAATGATTAACTTAATTTTAAATGTTTCCATTAAATAATATTTAATAATGTAAATATGAATATTTATCTGGCGATGAACATATATCTCATAAGTTGTTATGCATTAAAAGTTAGATAAAAACGATAAAGTTAAAAATAATGTAAAGAAAAATTAAACATATTAAAAATAGTAATAAAATTATATACATGAAAATAATAATTATAAAGAGAAAAGCTTTAAATTTTTCCACAGACTTTTCAAATGTTTATAATAGCCAAAACGATGTAGTTTTTTGAATATAGCGCTTGTAAAAAATGTTACAGCTTTCTTTTTATAATTATATACTGCCTGTGCGCTCGATAAAAAATTAGAACATTATAAAGATAAGTAAAGTAGGTAATGAGACCATTTCAGAGTAAATGCTTTTCTAGCACTTTATCAGCATAATACAAAAAAAAAAAAGACAATACTTACTAGTCTAGTAAAATTGTCATTTATTGGAAATTTTGTATTTTTTATAAAAAAATATATTTTATATTTATTAATTATTAATTGGGTGGAAAACCCAGAGTCCTGGCAAAGTATACCTAGCCTGAGTTGGATAGGATAGAAGAATCCCCAAATCCAACCAAGTGTCAACATCTTTACTGGTGCACATGATTTAACACCTTACGAATAACTTCCTGAGTTTACATATGAGTTCCATTTAATCTGTGGCCTTTTTCTGCGGCCCTTTTTTGAACAGGCAGAGAAATGAGATTCTACATTCTATTACACAATGCATCACGACTGAGTTAATAAACTAATGATAAGATAAATTTAATTAATAAATGTGTAATATCAATAACATAATTATTATGTATATCTTAAATGTAGTTATTAATAATTGAATGGCTTGTAATAATGGTAATAATGATAATGGAGACTAAATACATTTAAACAAGTTTATTACAGTTGATAATGAGTAACATAAAATAATAGATATTGCAATTGGCTAATGATTAAAACATAGTCAATTGGCTGCTCTTAGGCATTATACAGTTAGATAAGTCAATTAAACATAATACAGTGTCACAGGTTTATTTTGAGTGGATCAAATAACTTTCATGCTTTATGGCTGATTGATGTTTATGACAGTTAACATGGAAATGATATTTAATTGTCATATCATGGTATGCTGAACAATGAAGGTTTTAAGGTGATAACTGGAGATATATTATCTATTACAGCATTAATATTGCTGATTATTTAAGATAAATAAATCAAGATTTGAGTATATTCAGTAATTTTGAAAGATGATGCAAATCAAGATTTATCACACTGGAGTTTCTTATGGTTTTGGACAAATGCATAAATAAATATAATATTCCGGAGTAAAGTGACTAAATTAGCATCACTTGTGGTTCACAGTCAGCAATTACTAAACTTACTAGGGATTTAGTGGTGTGGACGAGAAGCTAATTCCACATATAAGATGTGTGATTCATTTGAATTGGTGAGCTTGCTAATGAAATTATTAATCTGGAACAAAGGAAAGTCCGTAACTTGGATAGGCTATTCAAAAGTCCTGGGTCCATACCTCCGTTGCATATTTGGTGCTCATACCTGAACAATTTGGCCCTGGGTGCTTGTGTTCACTGTTACATGAGCAGCTAACATAACTGGGTAGATCTTCGTCATTAGCCCATAAGAATTAGCAAAGTAGGGTATATCTATATATGTATCATAAGTTCTCATTAGCAACACACAAATATAATATACTATTATAATAGAAATAATTACACTTGCATATGAAATTTTGTGTGAATCCCTGTGATACCAGCACAAGCCAATTTATTAAATAAGCATTGAAAGATAATGCAACAAGAAAATGAACCAAGTAATAAATATTGGTTCCTGTCTAATAAATGGTTGACCAGCATCAACAATCATATTTAATAATGGAGATATATATTTTAAGAAGTTAAAATTAATTACCAATTATAAAATATACCTTCAGAAAATATCTTTATACTTAGCATTACTTATTGAATAAAATAACCTTTTTATGATAATTTATAGTAATAGTATTGGCAAATGAAAATAATTACTTATTAAGAAAAATGTTGACTTCCAAATCATTATATATTATCATAATGATCACAAGGCAATCAAATGTTATGACTAAGTAACTTAATTTCCAAATAGCAAGTAAAAGTTGAATAACTAAGCATTATTATATAATTATTAGATCAAAGATAAAATTAACATTAACTTCAGTGCAAAATTACTATAATTAATATGCTTGCTATTTTGATTGGCATTTGGCATATTACCACATATATTAGCAAAATATTTTAATAACTAAAATTTATAGGATGGAATAGCTATCACCACAAGCATAAAAGCAAAGATAGATTACAATTAATAGCATGATTATTAATTTTCAATTTCAGTGAAAGCAAAATTAAAGGTTTTACAGATATTAAAAGTTCATTACAGAGAATAAGGCAAGCATCAATTGAAGACTTTACAATTTAACTAAATGAAAGGCTTTGGAGATTTAAAATTTACTTTGAACATTCAGGTAGAATGATACAGTAGCTATAGCTTTAGATTGTAAGTTAAAGTTCATTTTAGAGCCATTTGTGGTGATATTAGGAATTTTACCTTGGTAAAAGCATGTCTGTTGATATCAGCATTTCTGGGTGGTAGTTAAGGCAGTGATAATTATTCACAGGATAGTCAGCATCATTCTCTAGGTGGAAATATTAGTGTGGCAGATCCATTACAGGAATTTCTTCCATTGATATGGTAGTTAGATGTTTTCAGCATGCAGGATGGAGATGGAGATCACCATTCTCCAGCTTTGGAGAACAGAAACTCCCACCTCTCCTACTCAGGCATATTAAAGATTAACTTGACATGGATTTTGTTAACAAATGCTTATGAAATTTTGTTAATTACTAAAATCTTATATGAAAATAAAAAAGTAAATTCTGGTGAACATTCTGCCAAAAATTAAGCAAAAAACAGGAGTTATCCATTTTATAACAAATTTACTAGTACATTAAATTATATAATTTTAAGAACCAAAGTAACTCCTGTTTTTTGTTTAAGTTTTGGCAGGATGTTTACCAGAATTTACTTTTTTATTTTCATATAAGATTTTAGTAATTAACAAAATTATTTAAGTGCTTATTTGGATAAAAGATGTTTTGACAAATATCTATTGTTGTAATAACTTTTAACATCAATTAACCTACCAACCCAAAACAGATTTGAATCACGTGATATTTTTACAAATTGTTTTAGAAACCATTTTTTTAATATATCAAATAGAAAAAACAAAATGCATCTAATATATACTTGTTGCAGTAATGCACACAATTCACATACTTACATGAGATTTTAATAAATTGCCTTATAAATTGAGTTATAATCTAAATTGGATTGTTCATTAATTTTAATAAAGCTCTTGCCATAATCTATACATGGCAGTTAAATTACTGATGTCAATGCACACACACACATCTATATGAGACTGTACCTATATGTTCATATAGATATCTCTTGGGCACATTTACAGTTTGAACCTGGAAAAGAGTACATTATAGGTGTAACTTAGGGGAAACGAATATGGCAAGGCAAAATTCCATTTCACTACATGAAATTTTTTTAAATTCTATGCAAATTTGAATATTATATTATGATCATTCAATACACATGTGGAAAATATTATACCATTTTATTTGAATAGTTTAATATATAAAAGATAGTTGTGCTGTTTGAATTTGATAAAATCTCTCCCATCATTGTATTTAGTCCATATAAAAATATATATATATATATATATATATATATATATATATATATATATATATATATATATATATATATATATATATGTTCCTGTTTTCCTTAAATTTTAAAAGTGTATTTGTTGTTAAAATAATTTTTTATTGTTTCTTCATAGTCAAAAGTAACAGAATGAGTTTAGAGAGCTTTTAAATAATGTTTTCTTCCAATAATTTGTTTTAGATTGTGGTGATTTTTATTAGATCATATTATCATTCATGTTAATAGTTCTTTTAAAGATTTAAATAATCTCTATTAATAATCACTAGTAGTGCAGTGGTAAAGCTTTTATAAATTGCATCTCAATTCTGTCAGTTCTGATGTTGTTTAAATTTTATATCTAGTTGTGTGACTATTTTTGCCAGAATGATATTTATTAAAATTGCTCTCATATTTTATAAATTTATTATTTGAGTGAATGGAAAATAAACTATAATACTTACTGTGGGTTTTGTTTAAAATTTGATTTTATGATTTTTTTATTCAATGTATGGAAGAAACAAAATCAGACTAGAATTCCATAAATGTCATGACATTCTATGTAAAGTTACCTCACTAATATTTTGAAAGTTATACAAACAATGTGAATAACATTAAACATTTTATCAGTGAGTCCTTTTGTGTAATGCAAACTTATTTTATTCTTTGAGATGTATTAAATATAATAAGGTCAAACTGTAAGGTTAATATTTCAAAAGTCAAAGCTCAAACTGTAATGTTAATATTTCACATATATAGCTATCAGTTTGAATAAAATTTGTAACAAAATAAAATTACATGATTTTAGATATTTAATATTAAACATTATTTTCCAAATAAATAATTTAATGATAGCATTGAAACAAAAGAAGTTATCTTGGAAAATTAGAAAAAAGATTAGAATCTGATTTTACTAGGATAATCATTAAAAAAATCTTATTTTTAAATTCCACCTCCAAAGAAAAAAAAAGAGAAAATAATCTATTTTATAGAAATCAATTTTGCAATGATTATATAAACCAATTTCTGAATCACGAATACATCCACATGTAAAACATGCTAATCTATTTTTCAATTTATTTGATATTTTATGATGTTGTTTTTTAATTATTTCAGCAGAAAACTTCTCTTTCTAAAATACTTTAACATAATGCCTAATTGTGGATTTTTTAATGTTTTCTAAATTACACCATATCTTTCTAATGGAAATAATAAATATTCCATTTCTTTAGAATATTTTTAAGATAATTTTTATGATGTACATGTGGATATATCAGTCACATGAAAACCTTCAATCCAGGTCAGGCATATTTTTCTTTTTAGGAAATTTTGCATTATTCATAGATGTGATTTTTTAATAGTGGACTCTCTATTACCACATATAGAAAGTTGAAGAATATATTAATTGGTTTTATAATCTTGACAAATATATTTTCAAAATTTAAGAAGTATTCTTAAATGAAACATTTACATATAATAAATTAGATAAAGTAACAGCTCTAGGTATATTTAATGTAGCTGCAGTATTATTTCCCCATGATGAAATACTTTTTTAACCTTTTAAAATCAGTAGTAGTATATTGGAGTCTGTGTTGCACCTCAGTACCAAAACCCATCCTACTATTTATAAAACTATCAATGTATTTAAATTGGTTTACAAAAGATTACTGAGGATTTTTTCTGTTACTAACTGGAAAAGAATTTCAAATTTTTAAATCTTAATTTTTAAAACATAGATATTTACCGCAGCAATTAAAACATTAAGTATGTTGTGTGAATCATCTTTTGATCTGGCAAAAATAGCATAATTATCATCATACTTCACTTTCATAATCGAAGAAGTTATATTTTTGTTTTTGCTTTCAATTAATTTAATTAAAAAATTCCATCATAAGACTCATAACACATCTTAATTTCTGCTTCATTAATATGCATAAAAACAATTACAAAGATAATTAGCATATAAAAATGGAAAACATTATTGGGGCAATTAGTAATTCCTGTTCAAGCCCAGTTTTTATTTCATATTCCTCAGATTTTCCACATGTAGTAATAACATATCTAATCATTCCATAACATAGAAACTACAATTTGAATAAATTTTAGTGAACAACCAATTAATTTCAAATAATGCCACAAATCTGTTTGACTGAGTTAAACTTCATGACCAAATCAATAAAGAAAATTGTTCCAGACATTTTTTGTTACTTGATTACAAAAACCATGACTATAGTGTTTCTTGATTTTTTAAAACCCCATTGAGCCTCTGGAAACCATGATTTTTTTTTTATTCAGAAAAAGGCAAGTGCCATTAATTACATATAAGATTTACGTAGATATCCTTGTATACAAAGTAAACATAGCAAACATTTACAAAACCAAATGGTTCATGTTAATTGATTATAACATCAATAAAGTAATGCTTTGTTAAAAAATACTGGTCTATCATTGTGAGATGATGAATCTGCTCCTGGATTTGAAGAGGTTTCTCACTGGTAGTACAGTAGTGCTTTTTCCAAGGCTTTATTGGAACTAACTAAATCTAGTACTAGGTTTTAGCAAAATTAGATTATTAAGTCCAGCATTTTCACAAAGGCATACATTATGCAGATGACTAAATATTACTTTTTAAGGTTAATTATTTATAAGTCTATTCCATGTTTTTTTTATATATGTTATGATACAAAGAATAATTTTCAGAGTATTTATGAATGGGTACCCCAAACAATTAACTCAAATGCAAAGTCTGATTTGGGGATAAAGTATCATCTACTGGTGACCAATACTTCCATGTTTTCATATGTAGCTAGAAGAGTGTTCCAGTTTTTGAGTTTGTTCATGAACAATTTGAAGACCTGCTAGGGTTCATCTGGCACCTAGTAAGCCAGAGTGCAAAGTGCAAAAAGTGCCATCCTAATTACTGAAAAGTGACCATTCTTCAGTGCATTTTCAATGGACAACACAATGCTTTTTTCCATTGGAATGCTTTCCCTTAAATTTGTCATTGGTTGAGAAAAAAATTGGCATTGATAAAACATGCGGTCCATTGTTTCATCATCTCAATTACAAAAGTGACACATGGTAATTAATTTTAGCAAATCCTCTCCTGGTCACTAAGAAGTGCTGTGTCAGGTGTGCAACAAATTTAAATTTGATTATAAAATCCAGGATTCTGGGCTCTAGGTCTCAGTGTTTTGATTTCTTCAGGGTCAAATTGGTTGAAAGTTTTAATTTAGTCTGTAACTTCATTTGGTTGGGGTGTGCCAGTTTATACACATCCCAATAATGTAATTTAGAAAAAATTATCTCGTTTGTGAGTACAAGAATTTCAGTAAGCAAGCTCTGAGATCTGCAATCCACTTACTGGATATTGGAAGAGTGATTATATGTTCCCTTAGAATAAGTTTCTCTAAGAGTAGTTAAGACATAAACCATACCAGCAATAATAAGAGTCATAAAGATGTTGGGTGAAAATCAAAGGATCACATTGCTAGTGATCCATGAATAAATTCTAAAACAAACAAATTAATCATATTGTCCATGACCATCAGCACAGAGAGAATTATGATCCACATTAGAATTGAGATGTTGATTTAAGCAATCTTGCTTTGAAGATTGACTGTGATCAGCATCAGCCACCTGATCCACTTCATCACCAGATAACTGCTCACCAAGACATGAGTGTTGAACAGCTACTGCATTTACTTCCATCAGTCTAATTCTTTTATTTTCAGTTCTTTTCCTTAGGATCTTGGACCTTAACACAGGCAGATGTTGCTGGTCTCACATTACTTCTGAATCCAATGTCAAGTTACTAGTATCCTTGAGATCCTGATGAATCACAAGTCTTTATTTTACTAATTGAATTTATTGCACAAATTTCATCTCCATCAGTTATATTAAAAAGGCATGGGTACTGTTTTGCTTCCATTCTTCACTTATTTCCACTTGGTTTGTTTTAACAGGCACATTTGTTTTATATTGAATAATTTTAACCTCATTTTGCTTCATAGTTACCATTAATGAAATTACAAGTGGCTGATCAAATCTAGAGTGTTCATGCCCCATGCTCAAAGGTTAACTTTGATGTTTATAAGTCAAAACCTCTTGAGTATCTTTGTCAATGCCAGAAAAAATACTATTTGTATTTACCATCAATTACACCATTTTCTCACCTCTGCATGCCACTTCACATTTGTGAAACCTGCTATTTGTTTCTCCAGATTTCTGACAAACTTTGTTTGGACAAATTTTCACCAAATGCATTCTCTGGCCACATACAAAGCTTTGGGGTTGAATGCCTCACACTGCCAAAAAGATTTGACAGCTGTTTTGTTCCAGCACTGGAGAAAGGTCACTTGGAAGGATACCAGATGCCAGCTTTAATGTGAATGTTACCATATTGAAGAGCAATTCCAGCTCGGCTCTCTTCTCAGTTAAGTACTGGAATGAGGTTATAGTTCCAAATCATGATAGCTTCTGTAAATAATTGATAGCAGAATTTAGGTAGCAATTTTTTACTGTACTGTGAACTATTTTTGGATGTGATATGTCAATTTTAATCAAAAATCTTTTATTGAGGATGTAATAGTTTCTCCTGAACAACTCTGGTGAAACACCTTTTTTATAGCACCCCTAACTGGTTATTCTTAATTAATGTAAAAAGGTCATTCACAGGGAATTGAAACAAGTTGAAATCAACATTAGTAGTGGTCAGAATCAAAGTGCATTCACTGGTGTAGTTTAGAAAGGAATTAAATAACATAGAAGGAATTGTATTATTAAAGTTATCACTCATTTGGTTATAAGTGTTTGTGTTAAAATCTGCACTATCCAGACCTAAACAGTTCTTCATAGAGCTGTCCAGGTTTATGTTTTCTTTCTCATCTACATCCATCAATGCAAGCCCTGCCATTGATCCACTTTTGATCATTCTGTTACCTTTAGCTTTGATGAAAGAGTTAGCATTAAAAGAGGGACTGTTTTTTGCATGTTAATATTCATTGCACCCAATTTTAACTTATAAGTATAAAATACACTGGTCCCAGCAGATGACTGAAATCAACCTATTCAACAAAATCCTTGAATATAATTTTGTTGTACTGGATAATAATCATATTCCACAACAATTATTACAGTATTGTCTATTTTATTTATTTTTAAAAATTAAAATAGAAACAAAGTCAAGATCAGGTTACATAAGTTTGTATTTATCAGAATCATATAGTTGAATTAATTTTTTCTAGAAGCCTTTAATAAATACCAAAATTTCTGATTTTATTATGTGTATATTGTTAACAAAAGTAATAACAATTTACTGAGTTAGAATATTAATATAGTGGTATTTAAGTAAGTCTAGGCATTATGTATCACTTAATGGTGATACAAATAAAATGGTAAAATAAAACTTTTGAAATGGTGAAAATTTGCTGAAAATGGACAGATGAATGCTATATCTAGCTTTATTAGCAATTAGTAAATAAGAACAAGTTTATAAAAGAATCTTGTATTTTAGATATTATTTCTTATTTATTTTCCAAACATAGACTAGTTTCAATTGTTAATAATACATAAAAAAATTATATAAAAAGTAATAGAATCATTATTTTCTTATAAATTGCAATTTCAATTAATTAGTATAATTTAATTATTTTCTTATAAATTGTAATTTCAATTAATTAGTATATATTTTTTTCAATATAAACAGTGTATCAAAAACAACTTAAAATATATCTAAAAACTAAAAATGGAACATTTAAAAATATATCCATACTTATATAATACATATGGTATACACAAATATTTTTGAATTTTAAAAAATCTTTAATTTTTAAAGAAAGAAAATTTTTTACCCTCATAACTCCTATTTGCTGAATTTACTCTGATTCTATATTGATCTATATTTTTGGATTTATTTTCAGATGCATTTTTAATCATCATCATCATCATCTTACTATGTATATTATTTTTACATTTTTTTTATAAATTGCATTAAATGTACAAATTAAAAAAGAGTATGAAAAATAAAATATCTTGGCAAATAAAATAAAAATTATAAACACAAATAAATTCTAAATAAAAAAATTCTTTACACTATTCAGATTAATAAAAGGTGTTTGATCAGAAACCATTATTCTCCATTAAATTCATATACTGAAGACAACATTTATTCAATTATAACATGAAATAAAATACCTTTAGAAATGTTATAAATCAACTTTTAATTACAAAAATTCATCAAAAAATAATAAAAATGTTATTGATTTTAGACGTTTATTTTTTGATGTCAGTAAATTTTCAGGTGAGTAATTTTCTGCTAAAAACAAATACCTATTATATATATATATATATATATATATATATATATATATATATATATATATATATATATATATATATATATATATATATATATATTGTACAGGAAGGAAAATCCATCCTTACTTTTTGAAGTTCTAGTATGGTTTAAAAAATGTCTTTGATATAGTTTTACTTAAGGATTTGTAAATAAGTTGTTAGTGTTATTGTTATTTAGTTCAGGTTTATTTATTTATTGTGATATATGCTTTGTTTTGAGATAGATCATTATAATGACAATATATGTATATAATTATGAGTGTGTGTATAAAGAAATAATCATTAGCAGTAGTATTTAAATTGCTAAATATAATTATATTGTACCTTTATTTATTTAAAAAAAATATATAAAAGATATAGTAATATTATTCTGGTTGTTTAAATATTCATTTGATTTGTAAATTACAACATAGATTTTTCAATGTAATATATATATATATTTTTTATTATTGACATTATTTTTTTTAATTTTGTTATTTAAAAAAATATATTTTAAAATTGCTAAACAATGGTGTTAAAGATTTTTTTTAAAATCAGCATGTAAATTTACAACAATAGGTGAGGAGCTGGCTATGAAACACAGGATAATCATCATTATTATTAGTTAATAAAAAAAAGATATAACTTTCATTTGTCATTTCTCCAAATTCTTATCATAATCTCATTACAATATTTATTGGATTGAGACTTAATACTAAAGATGATTTGCTAAGTTCAACTTTATCATTTGGGGTGATTTGCCTTTGCTTCTTGCCAATATATTACCATGGGAGCCTGGTAAAACCTAAAACCTAAAAGTAAACCAGCATTCATAAATAAGTTTAAAAAAATAGTTATTTATAATTATATTTTATATCCTAGTATAACTTCCAAATTTCTTAATGATCCAAAGTAATAATCAATTCAACTGTGTCTATAATTGAATATCAAGGAAATAACAGAAATCAATTGTTTTAACTACAAAAAACAAATCTATTAATTTACTTATAATATGTACATATTTTAACATCACTTCAAGCCATTTTAGGACAAATAAAATAAGTGAAAATGCTAAAAATAACTGGCTGATTTAAAAAATGAAGTACACTAAAGCAGTTAGATGGTAATTAAAATTTATCTTATTTTTTTTATTGTCTATTATTTTTTTTTGTAACATTTAAATATATCTTTATGAAAGAATATACAACTGAAAATATTTGGAAACTAACTTATAATTTTTTTTTGGAATGTTAAAATCTTAAGAATGATTAAAGTCGATTTTAGTATATATATTTGTTTATTTATTTTAAAGACATTTTATAGCTTAAACTACATGAATATGTTGTAATTATATATATATATATATATGTTGTTTTTTTACTGTAATTATATATATATATATATATGTTGTTTTTTTACTTTTTATTTGATTTGCATTTGCATACAGATGTACTAAATAATAAAAGTCATTTCTCAATTTAAATTGGAAAGCAATAAATTATATTTCAGTGCATAAGAATCGTATAAATATACAAATTTTATAGAACTGTATTTATAAATAATATCATTGTTTAATAATTATCTTAGTTCTTCAATTATTATTCTCACAATTTGGTTGCATTTTATTCATGTCCACTATTCTCATAAGTATTGAATATTTAATATTCAATACTTGTGTGCAAATATTTAATATTCCATACTTGTGTGCATTATATCTTAGTGTCAATATTTTATATGCTTGTCATTATCTTTATTTATATTTCAATCGATTGATTTGTAAATTAATTTGTTGGTGCAGACATTACTTATTGTTTATTGAGATTAAAATTATGGTTACAACTTTAGACAACTATTTTGAAGTGTTTATCTTGGTATTGTTAGTTGTAGCATGACTTTAGTATGTCAGGCTTTATTTATTATAGTTATTGTTATTGTGGTGGATGGAGCAGATAAATTCCACATCAGTATTGCATTTTTCCATGAGTTGATAATGCTTATGTTTCCAGTGATTGAAATCACATATTTCTAGGTACCTATTGTCATTGTTTTCAATGAGCCTCTCCATATATTTTCCTGATGCACTGAGACAAAAGGTCCAGACATCCTATTTTGCCTCAAATGTAGGTGTTATTTTGGAATCCACCATGCTTTTGATATATTTATGCTAGTTGCATTATGAGGTCTTCTTTTTGGGTCTATCACTCATGAGGTTTAATTAAAATTAAATTTTCCACCATAGTAGGTGAGGTTGTTTGTATTTTAGTATGTAATGTCAAGATAAGTTTGTTTAAAGGATGCAATTTCTTTAGGATGCACTTAGTTATGTTAGTGCTTTAAAGTATAAGAAGTCTGTGTTTTGTGCAATCATGATTTGAAATCATTCACAAAACAAACAACAATAATTTGTAATTGTAAATGTTTGAATTTATAAGCATATGTCCAGTTGGTATAATCCACACATGTTATGTATATGGTATGATCATCCAGAGTTTTTCCAATGTAGATGTAAATCACTTAGTTATTTTTAAATGTTTATTTAGATGATTTACATTATGTGGACATTGAATTTATAACTTATGTGTGCATAAACGATTTCTGATAAATAGCTCATTCATTGAATCCATTTAATATTTGCTTAATTCAGCCATTTAGTTATTTTTTTTTACTTTAAATTAGTATTTATTTAAAAATATATTAAAGAAATCCATATATGATCTAAATTATTAGTTTACTGAGACATCTACAATTTGTTTATCTATTTGTATATTTCAATTTCATAACAGCTTATACAATTCCTATGTGAATATAAATTGCAAATTATGTGTGTTATTGTTAAACCTTATAGTTGATTTACGTATAAGAGAATTGAGCCTTTAAAACCAGTATTATGTTTCCCAGATATGTATATATGTATATGTATGCTATTATAAATCTAAAATCACAATTTTGAAACGAAGCTGTATCATTTATTTTATATAAAAGAATGATTTTAGTTTTATTTGAGATTTATTAATTTTCTTTTTCTCTGTTTTTAGTACATCAGTTCCAAAAGCTAGCAGATATGAAAATATTAAATTATTGGTAATTTTAATTGAATAGATATATTTTGGATTCAATAAAATTTATTTTGTTCCAAATTATATTTGGTATATAATTAATTGTAAGTTTAAATTAGCCATGAGAACTAATTAGTAACGTACTGTAGTCAATGCTCTACATTTTTAAGTTTGTTTTATATAGTTAGCCAAAGTAATAGTATATTTTTAATATATTCATTTTCAGGCAGTTTATTTTCTTTTCATATATGTATGTTTCAATAATATACTTTATTGCATAAAAATAGATTACATGAATTTGTTGTTTACCAAAAATTACATTGTTGAAATATATGGTTTAAAACTATTTGGCTTTGGAACAAACAGAAAAAATAGTTAAAAAAGGGATATGTAAAAATAACAACAACAAAATTAATAATTGTTCTTGTTACAGAAAAGTCATAATTTGTTTTTTGAAATTATGGTTTGTCTCAGGTTTTTAATAGTGACCATGTAGCAGAAAATATATCTGGGTGTGCAATTTTGCTATCTCTGGCCTTCAGTTGTTTGAGCTTATTAGAGAATGTGTCTGGGTGATTTGTGGTATTGTCTCCAAGGCAGAAAGTACATCTGGTGCACCAGAAAGTATATAAACAAAAAGTTGGTGCATAAGCTGCTGGTATTGGGCATTTACTGAGTGTTTCTATTAGGTTATCAAGTGTAATGTTATTTTGTCTATATGTGTTAATCATAATTTCTCAGGTATTTGTTAGAGCTGTGCAGGTGCGAAATAGGTGCTGTTGTGTTTCTTATTCCCTATGGCACAAGGAACAAAAAGCATCAATTTTGTTGTAAAACCTGCAGTATTTAAGGAAATAGGGAGTATATAGAGCATGAAGATTTACCTTTAAAAGAAAGTCAAAAAATTTGGGTTCCAATGACCATTTTTTAAATCGCTGCATCAAATGACTATTGTTCATATTTAGTGTAGATGAGTGAGGATCTGTAGTTATGTCTGGGTTCAGCATATTATAAATAGTCCAATAGGTGTATATACCTACACCCTAAAAAGACCCCTCATCATAAATGCTTTGAAATTGATTTATGAGCAAAGACAAATATCCATGTGAAGGTGGTGGTCGGACTGTGGATGTTATTTAAAGGATGCATTTGAGTGCTGGAAAACTTTTTATCAGGGTCGCTAGGAGATTAATACATTTTGTTTGTGCCAAATAAGTAATATTTCAAATTATTAATTTCTGTGGATCATGCATGTAGAATAAAAAATCAAATAACAACATACAGATAAATCACAATTTGTTTAAGACATAAGTTTTAAAAACAGTTACATTTATTTATAAATTAAACTATATTATACTATTACAATATAATAACAACATAATATAAAAAATATTTGCAAAAGTAAAATAAGAATTAACATTATTTAAAATAAAAAAATATATATTAATATTTATCATTATTTATTTTTTCATGGAAACAATCTTCATTAACCAGAAGATCTAGATGTTTGAAAAATGCCCCAATCACCATATAAAAAAAATAGTTCAATTTTCTATTTATAGACTGTAATTTATGTTATATTAATTTTTAAGTTTGAATGCTTAACAATCTTTTACAATATATAATGTGATAATCTATTAATGTGACATTCCATGTATCTCACATAAAATAGTGATAATTTAGGTCAACATTATAATACCTAATGAAACAATAATATCACATTACAAGAAATATATACATAAAAGATTGAGTAATGCACTGAAGAAATATTTGTAACTAATAAAATCTCTAATATGCATGCAGTATATATAAAGATATACTAAATACATTATAGATAAATATTAATAATGAAAAATGCACACTTTCTAAAAAAATGCATGATACAGAGGAGATTAATATGATCTTCAAAAGTGAGTCACAAAGATTCTTTGTTTAACATTTAGAGTGATTTTAAGTTATAACCCGGGAGTGGGTGATTTACTCAATTTGTTTACTTATATATTGAACTATGTATCATTTAAAGTTTGTATATATATACACTAATGATAATATAAGAGTAAAAATAATTAAACTCTTAATTAATATTGTGAAATCAACAAAAATTTAAAATGAAAATGTAATGCTTTTGAGAATTCTTAATTAAGTTTTTTTTAAACAGTGAACTTTGTTATTATATTTAATTATATTATTTGTTTATTTATCCGCTCAAAAATCTTTTTTTTTACAAATTAAATATAAACAAATTTCATTTTACTAAACAAGTAAATACTAATGTATTTTATTATTATTATTATGAGTTTTTATTTATCCTTTTACTGTTATTGTTTTGTTTTATTTTAGAAGTGAATTTACTATTTGGTGTTTATATTTGTTTAATAGTTTATCAATTTTAATAATAAGCATTAATAATAAAAATATTTATCAGTATTTCTGTTTAAACAAATATTCTTAATTTGATCAGAGTTAAACTAATAACAGTTTATTCATTAATTTCAATTCTCATATTCATTGAAATATTATCTGAATTAAAGAAATAAGGTTTGTGCATTTCCAAACAAAATTCATTTAAGATTATTGATAATTATATATGAGAAATTAAATATAAATCAAAAATAAAACAGACAAAATGATATCCAAAGTTAAATATGATAACCCAATATTAAATACAATATAAATGAACAAAATTGAAATATAAATTTCATCCATTAATTGAGTAATTATAGAAAGGATTATTAATGTTTGTCTTTAACTTTCATTTACCATGTTTTTTTAGTTTGTGCAAATTTTTATCTACCATTGTCATGCTCTTAAATGAAATATAAAGTATAAATAATTAAATTGAGATTCTAAAATACTTTATTGAATGTTCATGTCACTTATGCATGTTATCTTTACTTTTTTCAAATCTTTGCAATATATATAATAAAAGGAAAAAAAAATCACTATTTACCACTTGTTTTTTCAAACTAATAATGTCTATGACCAGGTTTAAATACCACTAATCAAAATACAACTGTAAAAAAATCTTTACCTTTATAAGACATCCATGGTTTGTCAAAAAAAAACTGCTAAATTCATCAGTAATTTTGAAATTCTAAATACATATTCTACACAATAAAATAATTTTTAATTGCAACTCAATATTATTCAAACCATAAATGTTTATTATTGAGTTCACTAATTAAATGATAATTGCATATAAAATATTAAAAGACACAACATAAAATATATGTTTAAACATGATATATTATATATATTGACATCATTTCTGCAGCATGTGAAGAGATCTTTGTCTTCAAGAAATTTGTATATATAATAAAATATTATTTTTGAATAATTGTTGTAATAAAATTGGAATAAAAATAATATAGTATTAAGGTGATAATATAATTTATAAATATTATAATAAAACATAGAAGTTCTTTCAGTTAATTGCTTAACCTTCTTTAATTAAAAAGTGTTTAAAAATTGATTTTTAAATCGATTGTTCAATGATACATCAAAAGGAAATCTTGAAATCTTTTTTATACTTTAATGAAAATCTATAAAATGACAAAATGCCTATTATACTATTGTTAATTTATTGCACATAATAAAAGATCAATCTGATTTATTTTAAATAAAATAATAAAAAATTCTATATTATCAATGAATTAGAAGTAGTAAAAAATAAATATCTATGGTCTTTTCTTAATTATTATAATTTAAATTCACGTAAAAAGATTATATATACAATGTTTCACTTTATGTTCCCCCTAAATACAAATAAATTACTCAGAAATTCTTTAAAAAACAAAAATGTAATATGTTTACTAAATTGTATGTAAAGGCAATAAATTAATCAAAATGTTTTATAAAATAATGATGAACAAAATACTAGCAAGTTTTATAATTATATAAAATTGAAATAACAAATTACTTAACTACAGTTTTTTTACCATAAAAACTGGTAAAACTTTGAATTTAATTTTCTAAATAATACTTCAATATTACTTGAAAAAAAAAACAGGGAAAAATAGAGAGTCAATTTTTATAAATAGATGTTAAAAATAAATATGCAATGCACTAACATTAAAATACACAATGTTTAGAAAATTGCATGACAATTTCTATGTCTCATTATATTCAGTTGATGATAATTACAATTTAAGTAATTATAAGTATTTGTATATAAAAATATTACATAGTAAAGCGAACCTGCATTATGTGCTGTAAATAACCAAAAATAAATACATTACAATTTGTAAATAAACTTTTACAATATGTCTTCATACATTTTTCTATCTTAAAATACTGTATGCTATCAAATTTATTAATAACATTTTTTAAGATTAAATTGAAGGTACCTTTATCTTATTTTTCACTTTATTTTCTGCCCAAATGATTGATCACATGCAAAATTTCATGTATTAAAATGTTATCTAAGCATAAAGTTGAAATTTAAGAAAATTTGTAAAGTATCTTTCTTAAACAATAAAATGAAAGCTATAGAGTTAGAAGTGTCAGAAAAAAAAAACTTTAAATGCTTTTATATTGTGTCAAAATACTTACAGTTTGGAAAATTTAACTGAGAATTCAAAATAAATCCTGGTGTTTGTATAGATCCCAAAATAATATGAAATTCAAAGCAATTAAAATAACCATATTCTGTTGGTGATTACAAGTCTGCTATTGAAGAAAATAAATATCACCCAAGAGCATGTTTAATAACAAAGAAAGTATGACACTTTGTTATTCAGTTTATTTTTAAAAATAAACTATTGGTATAGTAATTTTTTTATTTTTTTTATTTTTGAATACATGTGAATGAGTGAACACACATACAATAAATTAATATAAATCTTTTATTATAAAGTGCTGAAAATTTGAAATTATTAAATTGGAAGTTGAACTTCAATAATGTGATATTACTGTAAATATTATAAATCTTTAAATATTATAAATCTTTGCACACTCACACATCAGTAAGAGTTTAAAAAACCTAAGTGAATCATTTAAGTTTAGAGTGTATTTTTACATATACAACTTTTACTGATCATGCTAAATCAGGTCTTGATTCTATTGTGTGCCTAATGTTATAATCAAATTTTGAATTGTACAAATTTAGTTAACTTATTGCAGGATAAAGACAGTGTCTCATTTTTAACCACCCTCAATCAGACTAATATGACTTATAAATCTAAATCTATTATTATAAATTGCTGAAAATTTGAAATTATTGAATCAGAAATCAAATGCTGATAATGTGCTATTACTTTAAATACTATAAATCTCCACACACTCACACATCAGTTAGAGTTTAAAAAATTTAAGTGAATTATTTAAGTTTAACATGCATTTCTATATATATACACCAACTGTCACTGTCCATGCTAAATCAGGGCTTGAGTATACTGAACTTTTTCAGTTTGATGATGTAAAGAAAAACCAGCACAATCATTGAAAAAATAACAAAATCATTGGTAAATAAACATTTTTAGCATGGATGAATAAATATGAAGCTATCATAAATTCATCAAATTCTATTCTAAAATTTAAAATTGCATTTATAATTTTTTAAATATTGAAAATATTGTGAAGTATTGTATTAAAAGATATTTTAAAATGGCCATAACAATCTCACTGGCATAATTTTCTGCTAACTACTATGATTGAATTTATTAACTTATAATTTTAAACATAAAACATAATCAAATTGTAATGATGTATATTTTTGTTTTAAAATAATTATTTATACAAATATTGTACAAAAATAATCACAGATATTTAATTAAACTATATAAACAATGAATGTTTTGCTGATCACTATGAAGAAAACAACTGAGAGTACAGTTATTCTTGCAACTGATCTCTGTCAAACAATGCTCTGGTGGATGTAGTTTATGTTTCTTGAATTTTATTTTGATTGTAGAATTCTGTAGACTTCTACTATTTTCATATTTTTTTTGAATTAATAAATCAGTATAATTTCCATCATCAAAATAAATGCAAAATCAGCAAAATAGCATTATAAAGATCTGCAGGAGAGAAAAAAAGCCGAAGATCCATTAACATTTTTTCCAAAGATCTCCAAATGAGGTACTTTGTAATTGTGTCAAAATTTAAAATTCCATTTATAATTATTAAAAAATGATGAAGAATGGTGACTATGATAACTATGGAGATGTTTCTTTTGAAGCCAGCAACAATTTTCTCCTTTATGATATTATTCTTTTTTTTTTGTTTTTTTTTTTTTAATCAAATATTTTTCATTTACAATCAAAATCTATATATTTTGGTCTAATAAAAATATTTCATTAGTATTTTGCAAAAATAAGTATAAATATATAAACAAATTCTGGAAAATAGATGGTTTTATGTTCAAATCTAAGCAAAAAATGAGCACCCTCATAACTCCAACAAGCATTCTTAGACTTGAGAACAAAGAAATTATTAATCATCAGTGTTTATAGCTCATTTGTATTAGATTCTCCATATGATATTGAGATCTTCAGACATTAAAAAAAATCAATACTCATTTTAGTTCTATTTTTACCATCAAATAAATACAAAACCAGCAAACAAATGCTAAAAATAACCACTTTGTTGAAGCCAAAGTACCATTCAGAAATTATTTTCTACAAGAATAACAACATTATTATTTTTTTAAAAAATTTTGCTTATACTATAATCTTATTTATATATGTTTACTATGCACATGAAAAGATAGTGTTATATATTGTATCTGTTACAAATCAAGATATATAATATAATTAACAGCAAGAGTGATTATATGCTGGTTTAAAATGTTGTTTATTTTTAGTGATAACAATTTTAATAAAAATTATATTAAAAAAATAAGAATCACTAGACAAGTAAGTATTTCTTTTAGCCTACCGATTTGAAATTTGCTTTTATTTTTCCTAGGTTTAACATTCAAAGTTCAAGTTTCAAAAGTCACATTTAAACTTTGAAATAAAATATGATTTTTTAAAAAAGGATTTAATTTTGTTTTGTTAAATGTCAAAGTTATAAAAAGATTTTTATATTGTAACAAATATTTTTATTATAATTAATAAAATTAGTTTAAAAAAAATGATAAAAAAGATGATCAATACGATTTATTTATTTAATTAAAATGTGATTCAAAATTTTACTGAAAGCTTGTGTTCTTCCCAGCATTTCCAGTCTGTCGTCTGTTTTACCATAATCATGAGCTTCTGGCATAAACATTAATTTTATTTTTTATTTGCAGCCAAGTTATGAACAAAAATAAATATTATAAAATGATTATTATTGTTCAAGTTGGCTAATTTTACTGAGTGTGTATCATTTGCACTGGATGAATTTAGTCTGAATTAATTATTTATTTTAATCTGATATGTAATCAAACTTAAATTGCCATTTCTGAGTTGTTCTTAATCCATGTTTAAAAAAAATATGCTTCCAAATAACTGTTAAGTGAAAGTCCTTTCTTATAGAATATTTGTCTTTGGAGGGGTGAAGAAATATGATTTACGGAAATATGATCGGGCTAAATTAAAACTTGAAGCAGCTAAAGAGCTAAAAAAATGTTTTTATGTTCTCAAGGATGGATTTTCATTTTCTTAAATATTGAAATAGACCCCATAATATAAAAGAAAACAAATGAAAAATGTTAATCTTGACAAAAAAATAATTTTAAATCGGAGACTTTGATAAAACTTTTAGTGTTTAAAATGTGTGATAACCTGAAGGATGGTAATATTTATCTTTATTATTATTATTATTATTATTATTATTATTATTATTATTATTATTATTATTATTATTATTATTATTATTATTATTATTATTATTATTATTATTATTATTATTATTATTATTATTATTATTATTATTATTATTATTATTATTATTATTATTATTATTATTATTATTATTATTATTATTATTATTATTATTATTATTATTTTATAACTTAAAGGGATAATGTTTAAATATTTTATTGTCTTATTGCATAATAAATAATTTATTTATCATTTATTAATAAAATCCTATTGTTTCTCTTCTCATAAATTTTTATCATTTAAATAATAAATTAAATTTTATAATAGCTAGGGAGATGAGATTTCATATTCTATGGAATTAGTCATGGTATTGTTTAATAATATTGAAGGTGTGGATATCCATCTGGTTTTAAACCTAATATAAATTTGTAATCCATAGATGATCTAATTTTTTATTAGTTACATAGAAGTGGTCTGGAAAGTGACCTTAGTTCATAATATTTTATTAATAAAGTTAGGTCTGATCATTAGTATAATTTACTATCAACAAAACATTATGGGGGAGAGGCTTGGAACAAAATAAAATGAATATTGTAACTCAACTATAATTTTATGTATATCAAATTAATTACCCATATATAAATTACTAAATACTCATTAATTATGACATATATCTAATAATTGGTCAAACATCAAACACAGTATTTTCTTATCAACATGAAAATATATTTAATTAATGTGCTAGTTAAACATAATTGCATATATGGAAAATACTTGTTAACTTTTTAAAATAGCTTTTTAAGATGGTGATAGTAATCTTTTCACTTATTAGCACTTCTCTACAATATTTAATGTTATTTATCCAGTATGTACATTCATTTGATCCTAGAAAAGAGAACTAATGTAATATTGTTGTATCAATTAACAAAAATCCAAAAAGGTCTGTACTTTCCAATAAGCAGCAAAATCAAATCAATTTACTTCAGTTCCCATGTGTGATGAATTTAATGCTTTATAATTCAGATTCAAGGGCATTTGTGACATTATTTTGCAAAATATTTTAGAATATCCAAAAAAAAAAAATTCCATAGTTTATTAAAAATATTTATGATTATTTTTGTACAGTAATTGTATAACAACTAACTTTTTGCTTATCAGATCTATTGCTCACATGACTGTTTTCTGCCACTTTAGGTTACTGTTCTACTTTTAACTTAACTGTTATTAATTAATCTTTTTTAGAATGCTAAAACGGCAACCTAGCAAATATTGATTTATTAATTCAAAAATGTCTAAAGAGGTCATTTTCTATCAGATTTTCAGAAATTGTCAAGAATTTTTTTTCAATTGTTCTTGAAAAAGGTATAACCTCCAAATCATTGATATAGTTATTTTTTTTTTGGTCTTCCAAAATTTGCAAGATTATTTTGAGAAAAGTTTTGGAATTAAAAAAAAATATATATTTTTTGATAGTTGATAGAATATTTCTGATTATTATTACAAAAGTGTTGTTTTAATTATTATGTAAAACAAAAAGAATTCATATATACCCTTTGATTTTGTTTGTATATGTTTTAGCTTTAAAAATAATAAGAAAGGAAACTATGGTGTTTATAAGACAATACCTATTGACACTGGCATGTAATGCCATTACTTGTCAAAATGGACACTGTTAGAATTTTGTGTAGATATTCTAAAAATTATAGATCAATTTGATGATTTTAAAGCATAATTTTAAGTATTTATTAGAAATTATGATTTATTTAATTGCACTTTAAAAATAAATTTAAAATAAAATAAGATTTTGTTGACTTTCTTAAGAGTGTTTTTCTTCACATCATTGAATGATGTATTATGTTATTTGTTTGTTATTTACAATTCATTTTTTCAATATTTTTAAAGTTCAAATTTTGGACATTTTATAATGTTTTTATTTACATGAATAAGCATTTATTTTATAGCGTCTTGCGTGCGATTATAATTATGATAGAATGACAGCCTGTTAAGCTAATTGCACAGACACTGTGAGAATGTTATTAATAAATGAATACCTTCGAACAACCACATGATATAGTATTTATATAAGAGTAAAAAGGAATCCTCTTACTCTTACGACTCAAATGTTTATATATGAGCAAATCTAAAGTAGTTGTAATGAAGGCGTGACTACATAATAGTCACTTTAAATTACTACATATAATGTCTGTATGAATGACACCAATAACATTCTCACAACGTCTGCGCAAGTAGCTTAACAGGCTGTCATTCTATCGTAATTATAATCGCACGCAAGACGTTATAAAATAAATGCTTATTCATGTATATGATTTAGTTTCGTTTAGAGTGGCATTTAGTAAATTCTAGAAAATTTCATTGGCGTCATTCATACAGACATTATATATAGTAATTTAAAGTGACTATTATGTAGTCACGCCTTCGTTACAACTACTTTAGATTTGCTCATATATAAACATTTGAGTCGTAAGAGTAAGAGGATTCCTTTTTACTCTTATATAAATACTATATCATGTGGTTGTTCGAAGGTATTCATTTATTAATAACATTCTCACAGCGTCTGCGCAATTAGCTTAACAGGCTGTCATTCTATCGTAATTATAATCGCACGCAAGACGTTATAAAATAAATGCTTATTCATGTATATGATTTAGTTTCGTTTAGAGTGGCGTTTAGTAAATTCTAGAAAATTTCATTGGCGTCATTCATACAGACATTATATATAGTAATTTAAAGTGACTATTATGTAGTCACGCCTTCATTACAACTACTTTAGATTTGCTCATATATAAACATTTGAGTCGTAAGAGTAAGAGGATTCCTTTTTACTCTTATATAAATACTATATCATGTGGTTGTTCGAAGGTATTCATTTATTAATAACATTCTCACAGCGTCTGCGCAATTAGCTTAACAGGCTGTCATTCTATCGTAATTATAATCGCACGCAAGACGTTATAAAATAAATGCTTATTCATGTATATGATTTAGTTTCGTTTAGAGTGGCATTTAGTAAATTCTAGAAAATTTCATTGGCGTCATTCATACAGACATTATATATAGTAATTTAAAGTGACTATTATGTAGTCACGCCTTCATTACAACTACTTTAGATTTGCTCATATATAAACATTTGAGTCGTAAGAGTAAGAGGATTCCTTTTTACTCTTATATAAATACTATATCATGTGGTTGTTCGAAGGTATTCATTTATTAATAACATTCTCACAGCGTCTGCCAATTAGCTTAACAGGCTGTCATTCTATCGTAATTATAATCGCACGCAAGACGTTATAAAATAAATGCTTATTCATGTATATGATTTAGTTTCATTTAGAGTGGCATTTAGTAAATTCTAGAAAATTTCATTGGCGTCATTCATACAGACATTATATATAGTAATTTAAAGTGACTATTATGTAGTCATGCCTTCATTACAACTACTTTAGATTTGCTCATATATAAACATTTGAGTCGTAAGAGTAAGAGGATTCCTTTTTACTCTTATATAAATACTATATCATGTGGTTGTTCGAAGGTATTCATTTATTAATAACATTCTCACAGCGTCTGCACAATTAGCTTAACAGGCTGTCATTCTATCGTAATGTTTTTATTTGTAAAATTAAAAAGAAATCAAGCCTAATTTATTGACTTTTAGTATAAAATAAAGATTTTACATAGAAATGAAAAGTTGAATGTTGACAAAAGCTGTCAGTGTAACAATTGAAAATGTCAATCTTTTAGAGAACTAAAAAATAGAAGCATATTTGATTACACTTTTATTATTTATGTATATGTTTTATTTTTAGAAATAGAGGATAACAGATTTTAGCATAACAGTAATAAAGAAAATCAAGTGGTACAATGGCCACACTTTATAAAAATGGTGGCTAAAACTTTTACAGATATCATGTTATGCTCTTTTGAAGGTCTTTTAAAAAATTGTAAATGTAATTTTAATTTTTAAAGAAGAATTTTATACATTTATCAGGGCTTTATAATTAGTCATTTTGTTTGAAGTATAAATTTTAATCAATGAAAGTTTTGTAGATTTTCTAATTCACTTTCTTTGTTTTTTCCTATTCACCATTGAATGATGAAAAGTCCACTGTTCTCATTGCATACTTTGTTTATTACTATTATTTCAATATTTTCAAAGTTGAAGCATGGTTTTTTAGAATGTTTTTTTTTTATTTTCAAATTCATATTTTTTTTATCAAATCAAGTCTACTTTATTGAAACCTAATATAATTTAATATTAAAATCAAATGTTGAATATTGACAACAATTGCTATTCAGGGCTAATAGTAGAAAATGTCACCCTGTTAGAGGATTAAGACTAATACAAATTTTTATTATGGTTAATTTCAAAAATGTTATATTTTATATATGAAAGTGACTTTTTGCCATAACATTATTTAGCTTAATTATCTTTTTTTATGGATATTTCCTTTTACATAATTTTAAGTACACTGTGTATATAAATGATATGATCATATACATACATCTTTATCATCCCATAATAGATTTATATTTTAATTAACTTTATTATGAACTTGACTGTTTTTCAATGTATTTTTAAAAATTGCTCCATTGCAATAAACAATATTATTGATAATAGTGCTCAATATTTTACTATATTCACTCTTTATAATTTATCAAATTCTTTCATATATTCAACTAAGTTTGGTCAAATATTATAAATTGAATTATTATTTTATTTACATAAATTTATTACAAAAATGTTTGCCATGCAAGCATCAAAATCATTAAATTTTTATTTGCTGGTTAATTTTGATATTAGATTTTTTGTTGGCTTTTTATTTGTTACTTTCAAAAATAAAGTTCATTAGGATATCATACTTCAAATGTACAATATCTATGCCTACTGTTCAGATTTTTTAATAATTGGTATTTTTGAAATTACATTATATTTTATATATTGTTAATAATGTTTTATTAAATTCAGTTTTTTTCAGTTGGTACAATTTTTAAAGTTATAATTTATGAGTTGATTTACTACAAATGCAAATTTATCTGTTTATGAAAATGTTTTAAGATTATTTGAAATTGTCTATTGTCTTTGTTATAGATATTATATTTAAGAACTCATTATTATTCTTGTCAGATATTATTTTATGATAAATAAGACTTATTTCGTTATGCACAAGTTTTCATTATATATTTTTTACACGGAGTTTTTTATTCTTTTACATCATTATTTTTCTTCAAGAAAACTATAGTTGAGAAAATCTGATTTACAAATTTGTTTCATGTAAATTGTTTGTTAACAATTATTTCTGATATATATATATATATATATATATATATATATATATATATATATATATATATATATATATATATATATATATATATATATATATATATATATTATATATATATATATATATATAACTTGTTTTTGTTTTTCATAAATGTACCTTTAAAGGTTTCTTGCAATGATATATATTGCAGAGACTTTGACTATGTGGTGAAACTGAACTGAGACCAGACCCATATAGATATCTGGCTTGTTAGGCTGAGTTTGAAGACTTTACCAGTCTGAACAATTCATGCTTGCAAACTGATAAAAACGTTTTGCATAAACACTTGGAGTCAGTGTTTAGATCTAGTTTCTAACTCTATCCTTCACTGATGATAGCAAATAGCTTGAAATCAGCTGATCTGAGGGTGAGAAAATGAAAGAGATAGTTAATTCTGACTCTTTTGTAGTTTATGTAAACAAATTTTACACTTGTGATGTGATGTGATATATTATGGCTTCTCCTTAAACGAAATCAAGAATATCTCAGCAATTATGCCCAGATAAACCTGTTAGTCACTTTCTTTTACATTCCTCACTCTAAATTTACCCATAGTCTGCTCTATCCCATTTCCACAACATAATTTTTGTCAACTCTATAACCTTTATATCTAAATCCCCCTTAACTTTTCCCAAACCCAACATAAAAACCAATAATTCACTTTCTATATAATCACTCTTTTCATATTTATTTTTCCACAACTTCATTATATGTACCCTTTCTGTTTTCAAACATTTACATTCAATTAACAAATGCCTAATATTTTCAATTCCTTCCTTACATAATTTACAAAATAACTCACCCTTATTTTTCCATTTACATGTATATTCTTTTGTAACTAAAGATCCCATTCAAGCCTTAAACAATAAACTACTTTCCTTACTATTATTACTTGTTTCGGTGGTTTCAGTAAAATGCCATCTATTGATCATAAATAACAAGTGATAGCAAGTTACGTGAATAACTTGTTTTTGTTTATATATATATATTAGTAAATATTATAACAATATATATTTTATCAGAAGTTATACTTAATATTAGTTTATATTTTTGCTACTAATTGTTTTATATATGTCTTCTTCCTAGTTCTAATGTATGAGCATGTACTCATGATTTAATTAGCTGCATTTATTACTGAATCAAGTTGAGTTAATAGACATTATTTTGTGAAAAAACTCTTCATTGAACTAATTTAAATGCCAATTTAGTATTAATAAACTAACTGATTAATTGACTATCAACAAAAAAATATATTTTAATTTTAACTATCTTAGAAGCTTTATAAAAATCTAATTTTTATATTGCTTGGCAACAAAATTATTTTAGTAAATATTAGGAGTAAATTTCTATTATGAATTCTGAAATGGTGTTTTATTATTTTTTTGTATAAAAAATAACTTTAATTTTATACTTGATTTAAAAGTTGCAATCAAAAAAAACAAAAAAAAATCTCTTAACTTTTGGAAATAGAATATATTTAAAATTAAATAGGCTAAACATTAAAATATTATTTGATGTTTAATATGAACAAAGACATAGCTAATTCAAGAAAGCTATCAGTCATCCTGTTGAATTCTAAGTATCACATGATCACCATTCTTATGCTTGCTCATAACTATTATTAAAGCAGGCAAAACTTTCCATACAGTAGTGCCACTCAGTGTAAGCCAGAGTAATCAGAAAGACTGGGGATATTGAATGAGTAGGTACTAGATAGGAATTTTATGCACAAGCCTTCTGGAATCCATTGATTACTTTGGCTTGCATTGAGTGGCACCACTGTATGGAGAGTTTTGCCTGTTTGAATTCCAAGTACTGATATATTATCTACTTTTCATAAACTATAACATCAGCCCACTTTCTACAATGAATTATTGCAGCACTTTGTTTCTAATCACTGTGAAAAGTTATTAATTAATCTTTTTATATTTTCAATGTGTATTATTATTTAAAAATATATGTAATTCAATTTCGAAAATAATACAGGTATCTAGATTAATCATAAAGAAGTATTTTATGTACTTTTTTACAGTATGAATAACATTACAAAGAATATTTTTTGTGTTTATTATTATTTTTATTGTTTTTTAATGAATTATATTACTTTGCATTATTTTTATTGAAAATACTTTAGAAATGATAACTATAATAAGAAACCTTATATTTAAAAAAAAAAAAAAAGTAATAGGCATATGGCAAAAAAACACGTTTAAGAGGAACTTCAAATGAGTTTAAATACATTATTTCAATTCTAATAAACAATTTCACAAAGGCCAATCAAACTAAAGCATGATCTTGAATCTAGAATTCTTTCTTGCATTATTATGTAACTTATAATAGTAATCAACGTTATAGTGACAAAAACAAATATGAACTATACCTGTTGATTTTTAATTATTGAAGATTTCTGATGTAGTTTAATTAATAGCAATATTATTAGTGTTTATGGTATTAAAATTATGTTTGCATTTTGATAAACAATATAGAATGACTTTTGTATTTGAAAATAAATTATTTACACATTATTGGGTGAATTTATCAACTGTTATTTAAATGTGTTTATGTTTTAATTAAGCAGTTTAGAAAAGATTATATTGTGTTATTTTTTAAAATTATTTATTTAATTTCTTCCCAAATCTGGATAGCTTTTGGTTGATCATTTATTAATTTCTAAAATTTACAATTCCTCAGTTATATTTAATGGAACAAGTCCGCCTATGGAGATGTTTTTTTTTTAATTTTTTTAAATCTTGAAATCTTATCGTCGTTTTTCTTTTTTTCATTGATAAGTTGTTCCATTTCCTTTCCTCTCTATATATACATAAATTACAAATGATTTCAAATTTTAAAAACAGTAAAAATACAAAACGTGAATGTAATTATTAAAAAATTAAAGGTAGTAATTTAAAAAATTCTGGAATTTGATTTATAAAATTATTTATTGCATATATATTAAAAACATTTTTTTACGATAATTTATGAATGATTATAATTATTAAATCTCTTTATTTAAACTTTAATTTTAATATATATTTATATGCACTGTACCTGTTAAAAATTATATATTCTTAAGTCAAAAATTAAGTTGTCATAATTAAGATTTTACCTTCAAATATTGACATTGTTTCATCAAAAGGTGCCCAGAATAAAGAACTTACATGTAATTAGCTTATTCACTAGATAAATGATGCTTTTTATGTTTGTCTTTTTTTTGCTTTTTATATTTTGTGAGCCAATTTAACATACTTGTTGAATCATCTCCTTATAAGTTTATTGAACTGATATCAAAGATGAATTGTTAAAATATTAAAAAATAGGTATAAAATATTGGTGGTGTTTCTATTAATTTGAAAAACAACAACAATAAAAGGCATTTAACATTCCAGTATGTTCTGGTCCAAATATACCATTATATTAAATACTTCATATTAAACTAACTTTTATTTAGTTACTTATTTATTTATTTTTTATTATCGTTGTTAAGTATTTCTTTATCTTCAGTTTATTTTTTGTTTATAGAAGATATTTCCTTTCACTGAATAATATATCTTAGTGTAATATATAAATAAACACACACACACACATATATATATATATATATATATATATATATATATATATATATATATATATATATATTGTAACATTTCATAGCTAGCTACAAGATAAAAAAGGATCGACATTGTAATTAGGCCTAGGAAAAACAAGTTAATTGAATTCCTGTAACGTAATTAGAATGTCTTAATACACACTCTCTTTTTAATATTTTATGGCTCTTTGCTAAAAAGTAAAATAATAAATGAATAATTATAACTTATAATGCTAATAAAAAAAAAAATGGTTTAAAATATTTTTCATTATAAGAAAAACAAATTTGAGTTGTCAGAATTAAAAAATAAAAAATAAGAAATTATTAAAGTTAAGAATTAATCGTAATTTGTTTCAAAACAAATCAATTTTTTTTCTGTTTCTTGATTTTATTATTGTTGTTGATAAATAAATATGTAGTTAGAGTTTGATGGAAATAGATAAAGTAAGCTTTGGAGATGGATTGCTGAAGATGATGTTCAATATATTTTTTAATAAATATTTTTTGATAGGCATGGAGAAATAGTTATAAAGGGCTGTGATAAAGGATTTGAGTCAGAATATATTTCGTTAGGGAAGAGAATGCTCTAAACTATCATCTATACTATAAGTGGAACTTATAATTAAACAGTGCATAAGTCACTGCAGTCTTCTGTAGTGAAATTTGTATGGCAAGGTATACTTACTTGTAAGATTAATATTTTTTTATTATAAAAATATTATGCAATGGCCAAATATACTCGTGGTTTATAGTTTACTACGTACTGTTAGGATTCTCTGAGCAGGGGTTTTTCTCTTCCATACCATAACCTTTATAGATGGAAAGATTGTGATGATCTTGAAAGGAAAATGATGCTCATCATCATTTCAAAAAACATTTTATTATCTCCATAAATTAGAAATAATGATTGCAGACTTTCGCCAAAATTATATCTGTCAAGAAAGAAAAAAAAATATTGATGCTATCAGACAAAATAAGAAAAATTAAGAATTATTTAATAAATTGAATTATTCAATTGCCAGGCCAAAATAAAAAAGAAAATCAAGGACGATAAAATAAAGTCTGCCAAAAATCAAGGATTATTAAATCAAATTTTCATTCCTTTGCCAGCTGAAATAAAGAAACTAAGGATAAAGAGACTTAATCATTTATCAACAGCCTTGATGATAAATAAGACCATTTTGTATATATGTTGCATGTGACAAAATTTTGTTTGTATCATATTCTCATGACCTAATTTTATAATAATAATAATAATAATAATAATAATAATAATAATAATAATAATAATAATAATAATAATAATAATATTTAAACCATAATATCAAATATACCCAGGTGTTTTAACCACAACGTAGTTGTGGTTAAAACACCTGAGAGTCCCTACTATCACATTTTATATGCATATTATCGAGGTTATAGCCTCAGTAAATATTACTTACATAATCAATGTGCATTTAATAAATTTATAATTATAATAATAATAATAATAATAATAATAATAATAATAATAATAATAATAATAATAATAATAATAATAATAATTATTATTATTATTATTATTATTAATTCTAATCTAGATTACTCCTAAAATGTGTTATATGTTTAAAGGTTCAGGATAACATTATCTATGTACTATGCAATTTTAGTCAATTAGAATTTTTTGTGTGTGCATCATTAAAACATCACTCAAGCATAAAAAAATGAAAGAAATATTTTAGTTTATGTTAATAAATAGAAATAAAAATGGAAGTAATGAAAGAATATCATATTGTAGAAATGATTGTAAATACTTTGTTGCTGGTCCTGCTCTTCACTTTGACAGAATCTATTATTGAAGAGGATTTATTGATGCATGATATTATTGTAACTGCATGGTATAAAATGTAGAATTTTAAAGTTTTGCCTATGAGTAATTCTCATTCATGCATTTCCTCAATTTAACCAGATGGTCAAACTAAATAATTATTCAGGAAAATAGAGTGATTTCACTTCTTGATTCAGAACTATTGTTGATGGGATGCCAATTTAAAGGATGAACGTATGATCCTGGATTCCTGATAGTGTGTGGTAGATATAGGTTAATTATATTAGCTCAAACAAATAATAATGTCCAGTGAGATCATATATCTTAGACCATAATCTCCTTATATATTATTAGGTTGCTTTGTATATTGTAGAAGCATGTTTATATCAGTGGTCTATGATGAGCAAAAGTATTATTGTTATACCATAAACATAACCAGCAATAAGATTATGAAAAGGTTTCTCAATACATTTATGACTAATCTTTGACTGGAAATCAAAGGTAAAATCCTATTACAATATATATAATCAAAAATGGAAATATCAAAATTCATCCATTATGCTATTCTTTTATATAAATTATAATAAATAATAAAAGTCTTATACAATAGCTAATATAAATAAGTTTCCTTTGGCACATAGTTTAGCACTCTTTTCAGATGTTAATAATCTATTTTAACAATATGCGATGTGATACACTGTGACTTCTCCTTAAACAGAGTCAGGAATCTCTCAATAACTATGCCCGGAGAAACCTGTTACCCACTTTACCTTCCCTTTCCATTCTCCTCCATAAGTTTTCCCATAATATGCTCTATCCCATTTCCACAACATAATCTTTGTCAACTCTATGGTCTTTATATCTAAATCCCCCTTATCTTTTCTCAAACCCAGCACAAAAACCAATATCCTACTTTCTGTATAATCGCTTTGTTCATATTTATTCTTCCATAACTTTATTATTTGTACTCTTTCTGCTTTCAAGTATTTGCATTCAATTAACAAATGCCTAATATTTTCTCTGTCTTCCTTACACAATTTGCAGACTAAATCACCCATATTTTCCCAATTACATGTATATTCTCTTGTTGCTAAAGATCCCATTTGAGCCTTAAACAATAAACTACTTTCCTTAGTATTATCATAAATTAACTCACACCCAATATTCCATTTACTTTTTTATATATTTAAACTTTTTTACTCTCCATACTAGTTCTACATCTCTCCAACTCCCTATTCTTTATTAATGTACCTATTCTTCTATCCCATTCCTTAACACTAAAACCCTCAACAATTCTTCTAACACAATCATCCCACCTTTTGTACAAGTATACTGATATAATTTTTTTATTCAAATTTTTTGCATACCGCATTACCTTTCTCACCCATCTTGTTGCCTGCCCTTTACTCATAACCTAATTAAAAACTATTTTAGCTATTATTTTATTATCCATAAACTGCAACCTACACAAAAATTTTCATTTTACTTTTTGCATCTCTCATATAAAAACTTGACCATCCCATTTCTCCTTGAATTGCCTTCCTTGCTGTCCACACATCTGAATCCAATGCATGTCTTCATACTTCCTTTGTATTTATTCTAAATAATTTAATATTCCTTTACTAGCACATAAGGCATCATTACCATATGTTAACCTTGCTACTGCGACTCCCTTCCATACAATTCTAACTACATCATATTTATTATATGACAACATTGTTAATTTCTTTATCAATCCCTTTCTTTTTTTGTTTCATTTACCAATTTTTTCTCCCATTAATCCACACATTTTTTCTGAATACTTAAGATGATTCCCAAATAACTGTATTTATTTACCACACTTAACTTTATATCCAATATAAATATTTTACATCTTTTCTTTCCTCGGTATTAACCATCATTATATTTGATTTTTCTTCACTAAATTTAATCCCCATGTCTTTACCCACCCTTACACTTGTCTTCAACATAACTTCCATATCTTCCCTTTTTTCTGCACACAAAAAAACTTCATGTGATGTGATGTGATGTATTGTGGCTTCTCATTAAATGAAGTCAAGAATATTTCAGCAACTATGCCCAAAGGAACCAGTTAGCCACTTTACCTTCCCCTTCCTTTCCCCACCCTAAGCTTTCCCATAATCTGATCCATCCCATTTCTACAACATAATCTTTGTCAACTCTATGGCCTTTATATCAAAATCCCCCTTATCTTTTTCCAAACCCAATATAAAAACCAATAACCCACTTTCTGTATAATCACTTTGTTCATATTTATTCTCCCATAACTTCATTATTTGTAACCTTTCTGCTTTCAAACATTTACATTCAATCAACAGATGCCTAATCACCCATATTTTTTGATTTATATGTATATTCTCTTGTTGATAAAGATTTATTTGAGCTTTAAACAATAAGCTACTTTTCTTACTATTAGCATAAATTAATTTGCACCAAATGTTCCATTTACTTCTATATATATTTAAACTCTTTTTACTCTCCATACTAGTTCTCCATCTCTCCAACTCCTATTCTTTATTAATGCATCTATTCTTTTATCCCATTTCTTACAACTATAACACTCAACAATCCTCCTAACACAATCATCCAACTTTTATACAAGTATACTGCTATAAATTCTTTATCCAAATCCTTTGCATACTACATTTCTCTTTCCCACCCATCTTGTTGCCTGCCTTTTACTGATAACCCAATTAAATACTATTTTGGCTATTCTTTTATTATCCATAAACCGCAACCTACCAAACATTTTCATTTTGCATATAAAAACTTGACCATCCCATTATTCCCTGAATTGCCTCCTTTATTCTCCATACCTCTGCATCTAATGCATGGTTTCCTACTTTTCTTTGTACTTTCTCTAAGTAATCTAATACCCTTTTTCTAATACATAACAGATCATTCCCATATGTTAATCCTGCTACTACAACTCCTTTCCATATGATTCTAGATACATCATATTTATTATATGAAAACTGTTAATTTCTTTACTAAACCCTTTCTTTTCTTTGCTTCATTTACCAATTCTTTCTCCCATTCAACCAAATAATGTTCCTCATTACTTAAGATAATTCCCAAGTAACTATATCTATCCACCACCCTTAACTTTATATCCCTCAATAAAAATTCTATATCTTTTCTTTCCCCATTATTAATTATCATTATATTTGATTTTTCTTCACTAAATTTAACTGTTATCTCTTTACTCACTCTTGCACATATCCTCAGCATAACTTCCATATCTTTTCTTCTTTCTGCACACAAAAAATATATCCTCAAAAAAGACCTGATAAAATATATAATTGCTTGCCACCGATTAATGGTATCTCTATCCCTCTTCCTAGTCTTTCTATTGCTTTTTCCACTTCACTCAAATACAACAAAAACAAAATAGGTGACCTAGAGAATCCTTGCCTTAATCCCACCCCACTTTTATCTTTAATTGATTGTATATCCCCTAATTGGTAAGTATAGTCATTATTTTCATATAATTTCTTAATAATATTTACTAAAACTTCATCTATTCTCAAATTTGTTAAACTAACCCATAATCTATTTCTATTTACTCTATCATATGACTTTTTTATATCTATAAAACTCATATATAACTATCTACCTAAATCCTAATTATTGCACATATAACACCATCTAGTATTTCAAAATGGAAGTAAAATATCAACAATAAGAAAATAAAACATTAGTAAAATAAAATATTCACATAGATATCCAATACAACTTCAACGAATTGAGTATATAACATAGTAATATACAAAATAAATAATACCTATAAAATACAACTTTATATGTGTATTGTCTTATATAATTTTTCATTCATTTGTAATCAACCAGTTGTTAACTAAATTTATTAAAGTTTTATCCATACCAACATCAATAAATTTAGTCACCAGCTGGTCGATTGGAAATGAATAAAAAATTATATAAGACAATGAGCATAAAGTTGTATAATATAGATATTCTTTGTTTTGTATATTGTTATGTTATATAGTCAATTTTTTGAAGTTATATTGGACCTCTATATGAAGATTTTATTTTATTTTACTAATGCTTCATTTTGTTATTGTTGTAATTTTAGTGTGTTATGGAACACTAGATAGTCTTACAAATATATAAATAATTGGTTAAAGTTAAAATAGATAGTCTTACAAATATATAAATAATTGGTTAAAGTTAAAATAGATTATTAACATTTGAAAAGAGTGCTAAACTATGTACTGAAAAAAGGCTTTTCATGTATGATTAATATATATTTATATAAGTTATTGTATACGGTTTTTATTAGTTGTTATATATGTGGATATATAAATAGACAAATTGATAAATAAATAGATAAATAGTCATACAGGCAGACAGATAGATAGATCCGTAATAGATAAATGAATCAATAGGTATACAAGTAATACATAATTATGTGAAAAATTACATATCTGTAAAGTTTTAAAATTTAAATACAAATATATATGAATTATTTATTGTAATTAATGCATTATTCCGCCATGCATACTTAAGATTTTTTTTCTCAAATAAAAAAAAAAATAGTGACCCCTTAGGAATGCTTCTTTGGGTAGCATACCTAACATTTGAAAAATCCCACTTTTATTGTTTCTCAATATTTTCCAATAAATCAAAGTTTAAACCTTTATTCTGTAGTACACTATTTGGCGATTGTAGTTGTTTTATGTTGATGTACAGATAATAAGAGAGATAATGACATTTTATCGAGTATTAAATTATGAATTTTTATTAATATGTCCATCGGAATGTAAAACTGAGAGGAGAAACGATTTTACTATTTTTCCTTTTAAATATAACTTTTGATAGCTTGAATATACATGTGAAATTAATGTGGAAGTGCTGAAAAACCCCTGCAAGCTATATTTAAAATAACCTCAGCAAACATAAGTATAGAATGAGGCCATTTATACCCTTCGCTTTGATCGTATATAAGCCTGTCGATAAAAGCTAAAATATAGGTGACCTCATTCTATAATTACCGTTTACTGGTTGTTAGTTTACATATAGCATGCTGAAGGATTTCAATATTTCAGCACTAATTTAATCTATCTTGTTTTTGTATATATTACTTAATAGTTAATTTAAAATCGTTTTCCTGTTACTATATGTGTTAATTTAGAAATATAAAACTTACAAAAAATTTAATAGTTCCAAATCAACATAATTATCATTAAACTTAAATAATTGTTAGTCAGTCCCATCATCATTTACAACCATTATTGATCCATTGTTGGATGTTCACTCTAAGTTCAGTCCAGTTTGTTTGACTTCTAGTCTCTTTTCTCCATATCATGCCAGCACATTTTTTTTATTTATCCATCTCACATGTTGTATATTTCTAGATCTCTTATTAATCTCTTGGATTCAAATTTATGATTTCAACTGTTCATCTATTACCATCTCTGTTAACAATATATCTAATCCTACTCCATTCAGTCTCTTAATTTTTTTTATGATGCCAGTAGCATCTATTTTCTTTCACTCATGTATTTTATTTTCAATCTTTTATCATTACTTCTAACATACAACCCTCCATATTTCATTGAATGGCCTGAAGTTTCTGTATTGCTCTTTTATTAAGTGCCTAGCTTTAAATGAATAAGTAAAAATTGGTAAAACACATTTTTTTAAAACCTTCTTTTTCAAACACAGAAGAATAAATAATATTGTTATTTCTACCAAAAGCACCCCAAACAAGTTTTATCTATGATTAATTTCATCTATTATGTTTCCATCTGCAATAATAATCTGATTAAAGTGTTGTAGTTATTAACTTCTTTTAATTCGTTATTATCAATGTTTATTTTCTTCTTTTGAGAAAATCCATTGAACTTAATTTAGTTTTATTAATATTTATCTTTAGTACAATATATTTACTTCCAGCTGACAACTCTTGCAATGTTATTTGAAGCTCTGAAGCATTATTTACAAAAGCAATTACATCACCTTCCAAATATAGATGATTTAAATAAGCATTATTTATTTTTACTTCCTTGCTTCCCATTTTAATTCACAAAATATTTTTGCAAATTGCATAGGTTTTGGAGATGAGTTACTTTGACTTACAAATTTCTCAATGTTAATCGTTCTATTATTATTATGTAATCTAAAGGATGTTACATTTTTATAAATATTTTTTAAAATATGACAATATCCTCAATCCATATTTTGGTGAATGCTTTAATTACTGAAAAAAATGCTTATAAAATCAAATATCTTTTCATCAACTAACTTCTCTCAATACATGGATATGATTCATTGATATAAAACCACTTTCAAGTCTAGCTTGTTCTTTTAGTTGGTTAAAATCCAATGTTTGCTATAGACGAGTTGTAATTATCTTGGTAAAAAATTTGTATAGAAAAAACTCTGATAGATGTGTTATTTGTAATATCTGCTTTAATCTTTTTTAAATATTAATTAATATATTATTAGTATATTTTTACAATCATCTGGCACACATTTATCATTTAGTTAATATAAAATAGTTTTATAAAACAAAATATTAAATTTGACATTTATGATGATAATAATTGCATTTAATAAAAAAATAACTAAACTAATTATAATGTAATTAATTACAAATTTAAAAAATTTTAATATAATTAAAAAAAAAAGTAAACAATATTGATTTAAAAAAATGTTGAAATATTCAGTATTACATTTTGCGCTAAGGCTCTAAAATGTTGCAATTTTAAAAAATTAAAACGTTTGATTTGAAAAACAAAAAAAAAATTCCAATTGAATTTTGTTTTTCTTATCATTTCGGCAGTATTAGCTAATCTGGTAATTTGTTTAGTTACAAAAATATTGTTATGTAATTATACATTTTTTTAATTAAAAAAGCAGCAAAATTATATATTTATAATATTAGAACACTAAACAAAATAATTGCAATTAGGACAGAAAAATTAAATAACGCAAATTTAAAATTCTAACTCTAATCTGTTGTAAAAGATGGGTTGTTTACTGATATTAATTAAACAATAATTTAACATAATTTATTAATCCAATATAAAAGGGTGTGTGTGTGTTAATTTGGAAAATTGTTCTTTTTTATAACGGTAAATGTTTTATACGAAAGTTTCTCTTAATAGTTTTTGTGCCGTGATAGAATTGTGAACTCTGAAAATCAAGGCCATGAATCATGATTCCACTTGTGGCTTCCACTGATTTAAACTTTTTGAGATTCCAAATATATATATATATAATCCTTACTCTCAGAAAGAAAACCATAAGTAATTAATTTAAGTTATTAAAATATAATCAATAGTTAAATAAATGTTCTTAATATATCATAGCCTTTGGTGATTCATTGAATTATCACTGATCAAAAATTTTTAAATATTGGACATTTCACATTCTGTATGATTTTAATTAGTTCATCTTTTTATAACCCCTAATATTTGACAGCTAAAATTGTTTATTTATCTTGTTTACTATTTCTTGTTGCCAGAAAGGGCTTTAAATATATTTTTATTAGTGGCTTGACTAAAATCATAATTTTATTTTTGTAAGACTATTTTTAATTTGTTTCTATGAGTAATCAATAGTGATCAATATTTAAAACCATGATGGTACAGTTACTATTTAATCTTTCCTGCATTATGTTTATTCTCCTACATTTAAAAAAATGATATCATGTTCTTTCAAATCAATTGGGACATTTCATTCACTATTCTATAAAATAAATTAATTTATTTCACATTTTTAAAATATTATTTTTTATTTCCATAAGTATTGTGAAACATAAAGTTAAATTGTTATTAAATAGCTTATCACAGAGTAAAAATCTTTCCAAAAGTTGGCACAAAGACAGAATAACAAAAATATATAATTTGCCAGGTTTATCCACAGTTGAATAATGATATTGGTTTAAGGCTTCTAATATTTTTTTTTAGAATTTTTTATTTTAATTGCAAAGTCTGTTACAGCACAAATACAAAGATTGGAAGCCAAAAAATATGCCATGCATCCATTTGGTATAGACAAATACCATGTGACTACAAATAGATAAAAAATGAAAATGGCTAAAATGTCCAATGCTTTTATATTTATATAGATAAAGATCAGTGAACAGCAAGTGATGAAACAAAAATTATACTATTTTCTTGTAAATTAACAAAATAGCTGGCCAGAAAATCTCCAGCCATATGGATCTCCACCACCATAACCACCTTCCCCACCACCTCTTCAGAAACTACCACCTTCTCCTTCTCCACCACCTCCTCGAACAGCAAAAAAAGTGGGCATTGGAAGTGCACACAATCTTCCACCCCTTCTTGTAGTAGGAAGGACTCTTGGGAGACCACCACCACAACCTCCATGCATCCCCCTGAATCATTTTGCTTTTGCATATTGCCTCTCTTTCTCTGGTTACACTGATTTTTGTTCATTCGACATCTTTCAACTCTACCATATTTCCGGAAGATCCTAGCTTTGATCTCTTCAATCTTGATGACTTCAGCAGACAACCATTTGTCATTTAATGTAATTTTATCTAATATGAAGCCTTGGATATTTAAGAATTTTTTAGTCCATTATCTGTTTGAGCTTCTATATAGGTCATCAATAAACAATCCATTGGATTAAATGGTGGCTCTTCAGATTCTTCAGATTTTTTTTATTTACATCATCACTCTCTTCCAAGAATTTCTTCTCACCTTCTTTTACAGTTTCAGTTTCTGTAGCAGCAGTACTTTGTACAACTTTTTCTTCTACAACATCTTCCATTTTTTCTTCTGTATTTGCATCATTGGAATCCTGAATAATTTGTGCATCAGCTTTACAAGAATCTAATTCTGTTTCAGATTCTTCTTCTTCTAGTGGAGCTTCATTTGCAGGGGACTTTTTTGCCAGTCTGTCTTTTTTGCTCCCATGACAATGCCTAGTACTTGGAGCTGATTGTTTCCTTGAATCCATTTGGGGTTACACTTCAGACTTAGACTCTATAAGTGTGGTAATAAGGCTTTTTGTACTTTTTTCATCAAAATGACAATAACATGATATTCTTTTACTAATAAAAGCATATTTATAATGTTGTTCAATTTTTAATTTTTAGCTACTTGCATTTTCTTATGACTGCTGAAAAATGTACTTTTGTTTAGTAATTAAAACTTGAAAATATATTTACTCTAAGTAGAAGGTTAAAGCTTAATGCACAATTTGAATATATATAATGAAAACAATAGATTTGAATATATGTGTAAATGTGTATTAAAATGTGTTGTATTATATATATATATATATATATATATATATATATATATATATATATATATATATATATATATATATATATATTGTAACCTAGTGTTATTGACACTTGGTTTATTTGGCATTATTTCCACAGGAAAACAATGCAATTTTTTTTTAGAAAATAAAAAGATAAAATAATAATAATATTAAGTGATTAATAAAGTATGCTATTTACTCACTGTAACGTATTTTAAGCAAATAACTAAAAAATTTGGTAATCCAATGTCATTTTGAAGAAGAGCATGAATAATTTAATTAAAATATTAACAATAAGAGCAATTTAATATAGTATAAAAGCACATATCATAAACAGTAATTGATTTTGGATGGGTGGAGAGGGAGAGTAGATGAATGTCTTATCATAAAGCACAATAACTTCTGGTAATTTTTAAATTAATTTAGATAATAATGTATACAGAAATATACACCACTAATAAGCATTGTTAGTTAAAGATATTTATTATTTTTCATTATTTGTCAAATTACTTTGTAATTTGTTTAAATCATACGGAAAAATATATGACTGTAATAAGTTTTTTTTTTCCTTTCTTTTGTTTATGTATAATTAAATGATTATTTTTCTGTAAGAGGTCGCTAAAACAAGACCGCCAAAATTTGAAGAAAGTTTAGTCTGACTTTAGTTTTACAAGGAGGAAGCAGTACTGAAATTCGGTAACAAATTTTTTTATTATTTTTTATTGCAGAAATAAATATAAGTCAAGTAAATTTTTAATAATATCATGCGTGGCTAATCCTATTTGATAAGATATTCTGTTTTCTGTTGCCATCTACCTATTTTAAAGCTTTTTATACGCAAAAATATACTATCTTCTGCTAAAGTTCAAAATGACCGTATTGACTACAGCAATCACGGAAAGTGTCATTATGTTTAAAATAAGTAATATAAGTAATTTCCAGGAAATAATCAATTATTTGTTAACTTTACCTTATTTAATAATCTTTTCGTGGTATAAAAGAAAAATTATAATTAAAAAGACATATTAGAAAAGCCAAGGAAAGTTAACTAGAAAATTTCGCGCTCTTTCTAAAAGAAATTGTCTGCTTTTGAAAATAATGTAAGTTCCCCACGTTAAAATATGTTTTATTCACTGAAAATTATCTAGAAATAATATTAATGATAAAGGATATTTACTTATGCACCTGTATATTTTTTTTAAAAATAAAATATAAATTTTCTCAAGGCAAATATCGGAAAATTTGTATGTGTGCATTTTACGGAGAATTCCTTATTAAAGAAAAATTACAATTCCTAGAGTAGGAATAAAAACTACAAACATTAGTGATTTAATTATAACCATAAAATAATATGTTATATTATACATCAATTGGAGTCGTTAAAACTTCATATCCACGTAAGTCAGCTGCAGTCCTTATAATAATAGTATTTTGGAAAAATTCACGCATTATTTTATTCATAAGCCAGCTAGCTAAAAATGATACGTATCGCCAATAGTAAAAAGAAAAGAATTGTATATGTGATCGTCTATCGTCAAATATTCGTCATGTTAAAATATGTATTGTTTTCTTGGATCCCCAAAATTATAGCAGTTAATTCAAAGAAGAATTAACATCCAACGCTGCTATGTTTTCTTTGCCTAATTTATTAATTGCACCAGAATGGAGGCAACTTTTATATAAATGAAATAATAAAATGTGTTTCTTATTTTAAATTTGCTTCGTGAACTACGAATGGATCAAGTTCTTCATCTAGATAAATTGCCCAACGGAAAAACATTTTTCTAGTGAGATAATAAGCACTTGTTAAGTAATGATTTTTTTTTACTAATTTGTAAAATTATGTGTATTTTTTTTTATATCAACAGGTTAAAGGCTGTATAGTCAAGTAATATTTAAATGACCTTGTAATCATAAAGGTATGTTTTCATGGAATTATTCTAGGTTAAATTTATATTTGACATAAAAAAAAAAAAAATTTTTTATAAAATGTGTTTACTTATGATATGCAATTATGGGTATAAATTTATATGTTAGATGCGTAAAAGAAGAAAAATTTAGATACTTAATAGGTAAAATATCTAGTTAAAATTATCAGAAGTAATTAAAGATAAGTGCTATACAGGATATTACTTATTTAAAGTTTGAAACAAATTTATACTATGTTAATTGAGGAACTTATTCCCAATTATTCTTCATTAACGCATTCACTTAATTTAGTTCAAGATACTATACTACCAATTACTTGTTGAATGTTTCTTTGGCAAAGGTGAAAATTATTATGTTTTATTCTGTGTTATCCATTGATTTCAGACGTTGATCTAAGTATACCCCGGAACATAAATTTAGTGTAATTAGTGTATTTGCTTGTCTTGCCCCGATATAGCATTGGTATATGCTTAAGATTCGCATAAGTAATAACTGTAATGTCTTTATTTTGTGGGATGGAAATTGATCTCCCCAAAAGCTTTATTTTCCATGAGGGGAATAGATAAATCTAGTATTCGGGTATGTTTATAACCCAAGTGATCGCTTCTCAGAGTTAGGACGATCAGTAATTTATATCGTATTTAGTGTATTTCATTCATTAAAATCCCAGGAGAGGATTATAATTGGTGTGTGTTCCTATTATGCCCAAGTAAGAGGCAAGGACCCACCAAACTATTTTAATGTAGTAGTTAACTCTACAGACCTTCGGTGTTATTCCATATTCCTCATGAGAAAATAGAGATAATTCCACCACGGAAGGTGTTGAATATTGTGTTTTGTTTAGAAAGTTATGGCAAGATAACGGGTATATTGGAGGTTAATTCCTTACGATCCATTTAGTATAAATAGCGTGCTAGTATATATGATCAATGTCTGGATTGTGCGGCGGAATAGTGCTGGTAATCCACACGTAAGTCAATGGAGAGAGTAAGTTTAAAATTGCGTGATTTAGAAATTTTTATTTGCCAATGGAGGGTTCAAATACTAGGTTTAATTCGGGTTAATGATTAAGTAGCACTCACAATATAACTTATACTGAGGAATACAATGTGTATAACAACTTCAGTTGTTATTAAGGTAAATATTAAAATAATAAGTGTAACTTCTGATAAATAACCCATAAATTATAATAAGTTATCTAAATAAAAACTATCATTTAATTAAATGATATGATAATAAAAATCGTTTGTACGTATTGCCTAGAATCAAATTGTTTTTGTTTTAAAACAGATCTATAGTCAATAAAGTTAAGTAACCGTTCATATAAGATACACTAAACGGATGAGTTGATGTATCGATAATAATATTTATTTTGTTATATTCAATTTGCATAAATGTAAAAAGAAGATGAAGAAGTAGTTCGAATCCAGGTCTAAAAGTATAGACGAATTACTGTTAGTTATATTTTGTTTTATCCATATGGGATCGAATAAATTGTATATGTTTGTTTATTATGTTAATCATAAAGGATAGTTTTGTTAAACTGTAATAATAAATTATAATCTTGTTAAAATTTAATAATAAATTATAGTCTTGTTACAAGTTGTTTTGAGTCATTTTTCTTGTGTGCTAAATAAAAGTGTATTTGCATAATACTTGCAATACTTTTCTTGAGTCCGAAATCATTTATGAAATCTTAAATTCAATACACCAGATAGACAATTGTAAGCAGATCAGAATATTTCAGTATATTTTAATTTAATAAGAATTATTTATGGAATTGAAAACTTCAGACCAGAACATTTTATTTTATGTGTGTGTAAAATCACTTTATTCCCAAACTAGTAGGTTTTGGTTGCACATTGTTCCATACACATTTAAGTGAAGTGTCTAAGTAATAAATCTTAGTTAAATTATTGTGTTGTCATGGATGATGGAAGGACACAAAAGCACCCTTGTCTTTTCATCATTCCGACTGAGATTCTGGATAAAATGGCTGTATTATTCAAAATTATGCGTTGTTATTGAATATGGTTATCATCTCGTTAAATATTATAATAGTTGATATGTGGATGAAGACACCTGGAATTTAAATAAGGTAAATGTTTCCTATAGCCGACCAGAATGTCAGTCATATGCGACAACACAATACTGCCGAGCATTTTTCTTTAAAAATAACAGAGAACCCTGAGATTAGTGTCATTATTATAAGTGCTCTTACATTAAGAATTGATCAATTATGATCAACATTACAAGCGTGGCATGGCTTAAGAGATTGAAACTTCTAATTGTATAATAATAAAATATTGAGAGCATATTGGCAAATTAATGAATGTTTTATTTTAGTCAGTAATATTAACAATGACATGAAATCATCATCATCATTGTCGAACAGTGCAAGTACTTACAGCTCAGAGAATGTGTTTTGGATAGAGAAAGAATGTTAGTTATTCTAAATTTTCCTTTTAAATTTATTTTATTAATGATAATTTTTTTTTAATTCTATCTCTGTCTGAACTGCATATCGCTGTAGCTGAATTATTATAACTAACCAAACGTCGAGCTATATTAGATAAAAATATAGGGTTTGCTACCCGAATCATAGACGGAAGCGTTTGGGCTTTCCGAAGTGATTTAATAAAAATGAAGTCATTCGTTTATTAGGTTAGAAATGGCCGCCCAACTACAGGGGCCTTCGATGGCTATAGCTGGCCACGAAGAATTTGGTAAAATTTTCTTGAAATGAATATAAATATTATTTGCACGTGAATGAATTAATTGTTCATTGATTGAAAATGTTTGCCAATGATAAATTGTTTCTTTAGCCATAAAATATTATATGAATGTCTATTTTATGACATAATCTTTTGCCACTGAATAAATAAATTTGTTAGTTTATAATGTTATGGTCTGTAAGTAATTCCATAAAATATTGTAATGATTTTATCATTTATGATGATCTGCTTGTCTGGTGGTGTGATTAGCACTTATACCATATTACATAATGGTTTGGTGAGATTTCTATGGACCAAGTAGCATATGAGAAAAGAATATTCGGTAGTTAATATTGGGACTTTAGTGATATTAAATATCAGAGTATAGTTTTTTTTGGTGTAGATTGTTTTTTATGGGAGAGGCATGGAGGCAGGATGTCTTGTCACTAATTGCTTATCAATATTATTAATAGTTCATTACTAATTTCAGTACTGTCAAATAACAGAAAGAGTGAAATTTTAAATATGAGTGAAAACCAAGATAGTCAGGATATTTCAGAGGATTTGGGAGAATCCCAAGAGCTCCAATCCCCGGATACACAAACACCATATTTTCATGTAGAAGTAAGAGAGGAACAAGAATCTTTGGATGAAGTTAGTCCGAAAAAAGCTAAAGTAGATAAAGATCTACCTGGGGATGAGCAAGTCCAAATATTTACAATATTACAAAATTTGTCTGCACAGATCCGAAACTCAGAAAGTAAAATAGAAAGTCAAATAAAAAATTCAAATAGTGAATTAGAAAGTAAAATAGAAAGTCAAATAAAAAATTCAAATAGTGAACTAAAAAGGGAATTAGAAAGTCAAGTACAAAAATCAAATGATGAATTAAAAAGTCAAATACAAAATTCAAATAGTGAATTAGAAAGTAAAATAGAAAGTCAAATACAAAATTCCAATAGTGAATTAAAGAATCAAATTCAAAATTTGGACAGTAAAATAGACAATCACGTACAGGAGATCAAAGACCTAAGGGAAGAGTTAAAGAACCATATAGAAGAGTCAAAATTGGCCTCCGAAAAACTAGAAATAAAAATTAAGAAAGAAATAAAAATAAAGTCGGAAAGGGCCGAAAATATGATCGAGGCTATTCAGCAGGACTTCATAAGTCAATATGTAGAATTAAACAGTGAAGTTAAGGATAAAATAGAATGTATTAAGGGAGAATTAGATAGTACTAGGAGTGAGTTTAGAAACTTAAAAGAAGAAGTCCAAAATATAACTCTTGAACCTGACAATGTAGTAAAAGGATGTCAGAGCCAGATTACTAGCAGAATAGCTAAGTTAGAAACTCAAGAGGTAACCCAATGTGAAATTAATAAAAATATAGAAAGTGAGCTAATTCAAGTTATAGGAAAGGTAGAACATTTTAATGAGATATTAAAGAATAATTCACAAATATTACATAATGATCTCAAAGAGGAAATAGGGGAATATATGACCCAGTGTGAGAGTACAGTATATCAAAGACTAGAAGATAAACTTGAGTTAGAGAAAGATGAAACTATTAACCAGTTAAAGCAACAAATTCAACATTTAAATGTAGGCCTCAAGGACAGTTCTACAAGAATAGACTGTGAATGGCAAAATTATAAATTGGGATTAGAAAGTCGTATGCAAGCTATGGACCTTAATCTGGATAAAGTTGTTCATAGTAAAAATGTATCTGAAACTCAGGTTAAGGAAATCAATAATGATCATAATAAACCCGTAATCTCTGAGTTACATACAATGATTAGTCCACTTGAATCAATGTACAATCCATTGAATGAGGCCAGACATAAAGTCATGTTAGAGCCCGAAAGTAATAGCTCCATGGCCTTAAAATTCCTCAAAATAAAATTCTTTAAAGGAGAATACCTGGAGAATCCACATGAATATCTCCAAAATTTAGACGAATTGTTCACCTTATGTCATTTGTCTGAGGTAGAGAAGATTGCCATTGCCACAAACCATTTGTGTGCGGCATCTAAAGATTGGTGGCAATCGTTATTTATAAAACCGGAAACATATGGGGACTTTAAATATCTTATGTTAGCCAGTTTTTGGGGGGAAGACCGCCAAGACAACCTCAGGTATCAAATATCTCAGGAAAGATACCAGGTAAATAAGGGCAGTTACACTCAGTTTTTCAGGAGTCAGGCCGTCAAACTGAAAACGTTGACAGCTTATCCGTTGTCTGAGACCCAAATTGTACGAATAATTCGCCATAATTTACCGAGGCATATCGAGCAGGTCTTGATTGCTGCTGACCGACATACCATAGAAGAGGTAGTCAAAATTTTAGATTCGCTAGAAACCAGTGATAGGAATATGGATCATAGGAGTAGGATAAATAGGGACACCCATCCTATGGTAAACAATATTAATTTTACAGATAGGTCCTATGTGGGAAAAAGGAGGTTAAGTAAAGAAAAGGGATATTATAGGACGAATCCCTATAGTAGACCAAATAGCCACCTCAGTAGGCCGACAGTGAAAAGAAGGATTCTAAATGAGAATCAACCTTCTACTAGTGGTATCCCAACGATGCCAAAGAAAAATAACAAAGGTAGTAAAAATAGCGGGGCATTAAATTAAAAAGGACCTCGCAGGAATGTTCCTCACTTCGGGGCCCTATTTTTAAACATATGGGGAACAGCATGATGTGGATTATTAATAATATAGACCTGAACCTTTACTAATAAAAACACCGTTACCCGTAATAGAGGAAAATATTAATGTGGAACATGACCAAGCAATGGCTAGAATTAACCTGAAAAAGATGGGTGATAAACGCACTCGTTATTCCAAAACCAGTCCACATCCTTTTAAAGTCCACGATTTTGTCTTAATTAGAACTCCCCATGTGAGTAATCTCCGGAAGCATATGTTTCGAAAATTTATGTATCTTTATGAAGGCCCCTATGAAATTGTGAAACAAGTGGGTGAGAATGCCTTTTTAGTCTCAACCCCTGATGGAACAAGAGGTACCTATAATGCCCGAAGCTTACTACCATATCCTAAACAAAATTAAATCTGTAAGATTGAATTGATTAACTTCTAAGAGAAGTATGATATAGACCTAGCAATACAATAAGAAATATTAATAAGGCATATATTATTTTATTTTTTATTTTTTCATAACGGTGGGAGAATTGTAACCTAGTGTTATTGACACTTGGTTTATTTGGCATTATTTCCACAGGAAAACAATGCAATTTTTTTTTAGAAAATAAAAAGATAAAATAATAATAATATTAAGTGATTAATAAAGTATGCTATTTACTCACTGTAACGTATTTTAAGCAAATAACTAAAAAATTTGGTAATCCAATGTCATTTTGAAGAAGAGCATGAATAATTTAATTAAAATATTAACAATAAGAGCAATTTAATATAGTATAAAAGCACATATCATAAACAGTAATTGATTTTGGATGGGTGGAGAGGGAGAGTAGATGAATGTCTTATCATAAAGCACAATAACTTCTGGTAATTTTTAAATTAATTTAGATAATAATGTATACAGAAATATACACCACTAATAAGCATTGTTAGTTAAAGATATTTATTATTTTTCATTATTTGTCAAATTACTTTGTAATTTGTTTAAATCATACGGAAAAATATATGACTGTAATAAGTTTTTTTTTCCTTTCTTTTGTTTATGTATAATTAAATGATTATTTTTCTGTAAGAGGTCGCTAAAACAAGACCGCCAAAATTTGAAGAAAGTTTAGTCTGACATTAGTTTTACAAGGAGGAAGCAGTACTGAAATTCGGTAACAAATTTTTTTATTATTTTTTATTGCAGAAATAAATATAAGTCAAGTAAATTTTTAATAATATCATGCGTGGCTAATCCTATTTGATAAGATATTCTGTTTTCTGTTGCCATCTACCTATTTTAAAGCTTTTTATACGCAAAAATATACTATCTTCTGCTAAAGTTCAAAATGACCGTATTGACTACAGCAATCACGGAAAGTGTCATTATGTTTAAAATAAGTAATATAAGTAATTTCCAGGAAATAATCAATTATTTGTTAACTTTACCTTATTTAATAATCTTTTCGTGGTATAAAAGAAAAATTATAATTAAAAAGACATATTAGAAAAGCCAAGGAAAGTTAACTAGAAAATTTCGCGCTCTTTCTAAAAGAAATTGTCTGCTTTTGAAAATAATGTAAGTTCCCCACGTTAAAATATGTTTTATTCACTGAAAATTATCTAGAAATAATATTGATGATAAAGGATATTTACTTATGCACCTGTATATTTTTTAAAAAGAAAATATAAATTTTCTCAAGGCAAATATCGGAAAATTTGTATGTGTGCATTTTACGGAGAATTCCTTATTAAAGAAAAATTACAATTCCTAGAGTAGGAATAAAAACTACAAACATTAGTGACTTAATTATAACCATAAAATAATATGTTATATTATACATCAATTGGAGTCGTTAAAACTTCATATCCACGTAAGTCAGCTGCAGTCCTTATAATAATAGTATTTTGGAAAAATTCGCGCATTATTTTATTCATAAGCCAGCTAGCTAAAAATGATACGTATCGCCAATAGTAAAAAGAAAAGAATTGTATATGTGATCGTCTATCGTCAAATATTCGTCATGTTAAAATATGTATTGTTTTCTTGGATCCCCAAAATTATAGCAGTTAATTCAAAGAAGAATTAACATCCAACGCTGCTATGTTTTCTTTGCCTAATTTATTAATTGCACCAGAATGGAGGCAACTTTTATATAAATGAAATAATAAAATGTGTTTCTTATTTTAAATTTGCTTCGTGAACTACGAATGGATCAAGTTCTTCATCTAGATAAATTGCCCAACGGAAAAACATTTTTCTAGTGAGATAATAAGCACTTGTTAAGTAATGATTTTTTTTTACTAATTTGTAAAATTATGTGTATTTTTTTTTATATCAACAGGTTAAAGGCTGTATAGTCAAGTAATATTTAAATGACCTTGTAATCATAAAGGTATGTTTTCATGTAATTATTCTAGGTTAAATTTATATTTGACATAAAAAAAAAAAAAAATTTTTTTTATAAAATGTGTTTACTTATGATATGCAATTATGGGTATAAATTTATATGTTAGATGCGTAAAAGAAGAAAAATTTAGATACTTAATAGGTAAAATATCTAGTTAAAATTATCAGAAGTAATTAAAGATAAGTGCTATACAGGATATTACTTATTTAAAGTTTGAAACAAATTTATACTATGTTAATTGAGGAACTTATTCCCAATTATTCTTCATTAACGCATTCACTTAATTTAGTTCAAGATACTATACTACCAATTACTTGTTGAATGTTTCTTTGGCAAAGGTGAAAATTATTATGTTTTATTCTGTGTTATCCATTGATTTCAGACGTTGATCTAAGTATACCCTGGAACATAAATTTAGTGTAATTAGTGTATTTGCTTGTCTTGCCCCGATATAGCATTGGTATATGCTTAAGATTCGCATAAGTAATAACTGTAATGTCTTTATTTTGTGGGATGGAAATTGATCTCCCCAAAAGCTTTATTTTCCATGAGGGGAATAGATAAATCTAGTATTCGGGTATGTTTATAACCCAAGTGATCGCTTCTCAGAGTTAGGACGATCAGTAATTTATATCGTATTTAGTGTATTTCATTCATTAAAATCCCAGGAGAGGATTATAATTGGTGTGTGTTCCTATTATGCCCAAGTAAGAGGCAAGGACCCACCAAACTATTTTAATGTAGTAGTTAACTCTACAGACCTTCGGTGTTATTCCATATTCCTCATGAGAAAATAGAGATAATTCCACCACGGAAGGTGTTGAATATTGTGTTTTGTTTAGAAAGTTATGGCAAGATAACGGGTATATTGGAGGTTAATTCCTTACGATCCATTTAGTATAAATAGCGTGCTAGTATATATGATCAATGTCTGGATTGTGCGGCGGAATAGTGCTGGTAATCCACACGTAAGTCAATGGAGAGAGTAAGTTTAAAATTGCGTGATTTAGAAATTTTTATTTGCCAATGGAGGGTTCAAATACTAGGTTTAATTCGGGTTAATGATTAAGTAGCACTCACAATATAACTTATACTGAGGAATACAATGTGTATAACAACTTCAGTTGTTATTAAGGTAAATATTAAAATAATAAGTGTAACTTCTGATAAATAACCCATAAATTATAATAAGTTATCTAAATAAAAACTATCATTTAATTAAATGATATGATAATAAAAATCGTTTGTACGTATTGCCTAGAATCAAATTGTTTTTGTTTTAAAACAGATCTATAGTCAATAAAGTTAAGTAACCGTTCATATAAGATACACTAAACGGATGAGTTGATGTATCGATAATAATATTTATTTTGTTATATTCAATTTGCATAAATGTAAAAAGAAGATGAAGAAGTAGTTCGAATCCAGGTCTAAAAGTATAGACGAATTACTGTTAG